>JADRCD010126219.1:6286-17100 GCA_019843815.1 Montemys delectorum | reverse complement strand
AGAGAGAGAGAGGAGAGAGTGAGTGTGGGATTTAAAAATACAAATTTAATCTATCATAAACAGAAGTAACATTAAAATGTATACAACTTTACATGAAGTATCTGCACATGGGATGTGCTACCTGTCCCTGCTCACTCTTTCTGTGTCTGGTTGAAGGAGTATGGGATCCATTACGTCCCATGAATGTAAAAGCAGCTTACAAGGAATACACATTGTATTTTGAAAAACAAGTCGACCTGCTGCCTTAGTATTTACAAGATATTTTGGAAATTACCAATAATTTTATTTATTTTATTTTATTTTATTTTTTATTTTTTATTAGATATTTTCTTTATTTACATGTAAATCTCTCCTTTCCCAGGTTCCCCTCCAAAAAACAAACAAACAAACAAAAAAACAAAAACAACAAGAACAAACCCCTGTTGCCTCCCCCCCCCATGCCTGCCACCCCACCCTCTCCCACTTATTGGCCCAGGCATTCCCCTACACTGGGGCACAGAACCTTCACAAGGCCGAGGTCCTCTCCTCCTATTGATGATCGAATTTGCAATCCTCTACTATACACATGCTGCCAGAACATTCAGTCCCACCCTGTATAGTCCTTGATTGGTGGTTGGGTCCCTGGGAGCTCTGAGGGTACTAGTTAGTTCATATTGTTGTTCATCCTAAGGGGCTGCAAACCCTTCAGCTCCATAGAACCTTTCTCTAACTCCTTCATTGAGGACCATGTACTCAGTTCAATGAATGACTGTGAGCTTCTACATCTGTATTAGTCAGGTATTGTCAGAGCCTCTCAGGAGAGACCAAAAGGTGGATATTTCATTCCTTCTTAAAAAGGAGAACCAATAATTTTTAACAGTCAGTTTGATATTACCAGATAGACTGTGTAGGCCCCACATTAGCTAAGTGGGCGAGCCAGTAGGTGGCAGTATATCGGTGCACTCTCTCTTCCCTTCCTGCAATCATCACTCCCTCCAGTGTCTGAAACCCATAATCATTAACATTGAGTAGCCAATGAAAAGAACATGACAGAAGCAATTTACAATATTTAGACTGAATTTTATATTAAATATGTTCTGCTGTTTAGTTTTTCACATAATATATCTAAACACATGTCTATTGAGTTAGTGTGCATTGTATATTAAATTACTGCACTATCAAATGAGCATGTGTAATTGAATATAATGTGTTGTTATTCTTTTGGTAATGAGTTGGGATATGTTTCAGAAATATTCACTACTAAATCAGATCAGAATTCTGACTTTTTGCTTACCAATTTCAAGAAAACAATGTGTAAAAAAAAAAAGTAAGCTTCTTACAAAATGAGTTCTACTTGTTCTGGTGCTATCTTAAATCAGAACATATTCTGAGATGAAGGTCTCTTTGTGGTTGTTTTCTTACATGATCTTATGCAAAATTGTATTCATTTATGGATATATATATATATTTATGGATATATATATATATATATATATATATATATATATATGGGAACATAAACATATACAGATACAAATGCACAGAATCATAGGCTTGGTTGTTTTAAAGATGGTCCTAAGAATACTAAGACTCCCTTATTGCTTTCATGCTAAGGGAATGATAGAGTGTCTTTTTTTAAAAAAAAATAGGTAAAAGAAATGGCCAGAATGAGATAGTCTAGAGGGAAAACAGCCAGGTCTAGCAGTTATATGTTAATTTGTATCCAAGAAAAGTATGTCCTCCAGAAAAGGCAGGAGGAGCAATGAAAGCATCGGACTCCTGCCCCCAGGGTGAAAGGTGGAGAAAAGGCCATGAAAATTTTAAAAGCGCTGCGAATTTACTGAGATGCCAAAGGGAATCTGTAGAAGAGTTTATTGGATTCACTGCATGAGAAATTCAAAGTTCAAGTGCAGTGTTTCTGCCTTATTGACTGGGCTCATATGCTAAGTGCATTTCCTCCATAGGAAAATAGGCATAGCACAAACAAACTCAAGAGCAAATAGAAACACAGACATTCCTGCCTAAAACGTAATGATATATTTATGGTGGGCAAAGAACTTTTTTTTTTAATTTGAACTTGTTACATATCCTATTATTGTCCTAGAATTTGTAGTGACCCTACTGTTTAATAAAACAAAAATTGTTTTTAATTGAGCATTGTATGCATTCATGAACCACTTTCCCAGGCTGGAGAAGAATCTTTCATGTGGAAAATTTTTCTCGAGGGAAGCTCTGTACTTCCTACAGTTAAATGGCAAAGGAGGTTTTACTCAATACTATTGAAATAGAGAAGAAAAGCTAGTAAGAGCTGAAGGATGGAGCCGCATAGAAGACAACTAACTAAAGGTCTTCAGTGAGTGGTGACTAGTTTCCCTCAAAGGAAAAGTCTTTTATTCTCAAAGTTTTCTGACAGGAGATAGTTTTACAACTTTGAGCAAAATGTCAACTGACTTATGCTCCCTCCTCTCCTATAGGCCCCTTCATGGGGTCTGAGAGACAATCTGTGGTGAAAAACACACCAAAAAGATCTTTAAAATGTTTGCATTTTAAATGTTTAGGGAAAGAAGGTACATCTTAAGTAAGTGGTATTAAGGAATAATGTTCTCAGGCCCATTTCAGCAAAGAGTCTGGGTAGCAAAAATATTTCATTTCATTTTCAGTTATGGATTGGCATGCCTATCTTTTTTTCCCTTCACTTTATCACAGTAATTACTAATATCTGAATATACATTTTAAAATACTAACAAAAGCACAATATCACCTCAGGGTACAGGTCTGGAATTCCTGAACATATGTTCTGTGGATATGATTCATTCACAAGGTTAATAATTCAGTTATTGTCTAATAAAATAGGTTTAATCATTTTTAAGCCTACAGCATCCAGTATTCCCAGGCTGTTTCCCATCCAAGTACTAACCAGGCCTGACCCTGCTTATCTTCCAAGATCAGACGAGATCGGCGCGTTCAGGGTCATATGGCTGTAGACAGGTTTAATCATTTTTATCGAGGTGTTTGGTTCTTATAAGGTCAATATACTCAGAAAAATAATATAATTTCGAGTACACTTATCAAAACATAAACTGGCAGCAAAGCCTTTTAATAAACATAATGTAAGGGTCAGATTTCTATTTTTTCTAATGTAGAGTTTCTTTTTAAGATATAGTATAATTGAATTACAAGAACAAAAGTTACCTTATGAAGCAATTTTAAAACACAAACGTATGTTAAAAGTGGAAAACTTGCATTACTGTCAGTCATGGAGCTCAGTATAATGAAAATCAGCCAAATCCAAATTTCTTGGTTGCCATTCTTCTATCTCCTGTTGTCAGAAAAGAAAGGGTAGAGAATAAAAACTACCTAGAATTTGATGGGACTAATGACTCAGGACCTTATAGACTACACAGGGCTCTCATTTGTAAATTTTTGAGGAAATTAAAAGTATAAATATGAAGTATAGAGAGACAGATCAGTGCTTTAAAGCCCTTACTGCTCTTCAAGAGGATCCAGATTTGGTTTCAGCATCCAAACCATGGTTTACAGCTATCTGTAGCTCCAGTTCCTGTAGAAACATGTGGGTTAAAAATGATGTCCCATTTGGGCGGTGATGGCACATGCCATTAATCCCAGCAGCACTTGGGAGGCAGAGGCAGGTGGATTTCTGAGTTGGAAGCCAGCTGGACTACAGAGTGAATTCCAGGAGAGCCAGAGCAGGAAGGAAGTTTGACTGCATGGACCCCACGCTGCACCCAGAAGGGTGTCAGGCTGTGAGGGCAGGGAAGAGAGAGTTCTGGCTGGTTACTGTGGGGAGGAGAGTCCGTGGCATGGTTGGGGGCTTAGTGCAGACCATGGCTGAGAAAGCAGGGAGACCTCCCGCTGGAGATTGGACTTAGAGGGAGACCTGCTCTATTTCTCCAACACAGCAAATCCCAATGAGAAGAGGCAGTCCATGGTTTTAAGGCATTTATTGTATAAAGGCAGAGAGAGGGAAAAGAGCAGAGAAGTAGAGGCCAGCCGTGGCCACTTGGAGAGACAGGGTAAGGGAATGGAGAGAGAGGGGGAGCAAGAGGGCAAGAGTAAAGGAGGCAGGAGCAAGAGAATAAGAGAGAAAGGAGGGGGCAAACAGACCCTTTTATAGTGGTCTGTCCTACCTAGCTGTTGCCAGGTAACTATGGGGAGGAGCATACCTGACTGTTGCCAGGTAACTGTGGGGGTGGTGTCTGGACCACCTACGTGACTGATGGCCACAGAATTATGAAACTGTGGCCTCAAGTCAGGAGGCTGGAGTCTGGGAGCATGTGGCAAACTTCCTTCAGTCCCTTTCAGATGAATCTACTGATTCTCCAGGGTTTAAACCTAGCTCGGCCAGAAAACAGGCTGCCTTTCAAGGTGCCACAGAAACTATGCCTTCTCCTGACTCCTGTGTGTAGTAAGCACTCACACAGTATTTGTGCATGTCAGAAAATCAGATGCACATAAAGTAAAGGTAAATAAATCCTTTTTAAATATAACAAACTTATTTTCATTCATAAAATATTGTAAACACTAAGTTTCTGCCATTTTTGCTTGTAACTTGAAATCTCTAAAACCATTTCTTGAGGAGACTAAATCAGAGTATTCTTTCAGAAAGATCTTGTCTCCTAAATACATCACAAAAACAATGCACTCAATAATTTTCTCTTGAGTTAGAGGTCAGATTCTGTCTCAAACAGCTGATAGCGCTATTCAGAATGCGAATTTTTTAAAACATGAGATGACAGTCTATTTTTATAAACTGGAACACAAATTCGTAAATCACTACATAGCGTCATAATGTTCAGGGGTCTGTTTGATTGTGTATTTGTTAGTTTTCTTACAAGCACTGGAATCAAAGTTATATTAATTGAAGGCACGTATTTATCTCATGAGACACAAGTGCTTTCGTGACTTTGGTGAGCATGCTTGTGTTGAAGTAGTGCTTCAAATTTAGCTGTGCTACTTTTAGATAGCCAGCAGTATTTGATTCTTACCTTAGGTATAGGTACTCTAGACATCTAGTCTATGGTTTTTGTTACTATGCAGTGTCAGGTATGGGTTCTGTCTTGTGGAGGTTTATGCTGCAGTTCCCTAGCAGATTTGCAGGCAGGACAGATGGGAGATCAGCGATTTGCTGCTGATTATTATTCTATTTGCTTTCATTTTGTCGCAAGAAAAAAGTTCCAACAAGAAATATTCTCAAGCCAGAATCAGAATAAAGAAAGAATTCGTTTTATTCAAGGCATTTTTGAGACATCAAAAATAATGAGAAAGTTTGTATGGAAGATCATAGCAGTTTCAGGTGTGGTCAAGCCCCAGTGAATTGGGAAAAATCTTTATTTTATTACAACAAGAAGAAGAAAAGACAGTTTTGTGTGCAAAGGTGGTGGCTTACAGTCTCCACCCAAAATCCCACTGGATACATAGTTTTAGAAAGCTCAGAAACACTAATCAAGTATTCAAATTTTTCACCTGCCCATGACCCTTTGTACTGATGGTATAACATGAAAAAAGGAAATTTACCTAAATCATTAACCAAAATGCATGCAAATTACTGTGAGTTTGTGATGCCTACTTGAGCCACAATTTGTTGAATAATAGTGTCATAAATAAAATGCAAGAAAATAAGAGAATAAGGGAGTTGGAAAACAACTTAAGAGATGGGCCAGAAATAGACTGACATTGACCTCTTTCCTCAATAAATATTGCTATTACTGGACCTTAGACTAGCATTTCATAAAACATAGCTCCTCTAGGAGTCACACAGCTAGAGTGAGCACAACTGTGCAATGAACAGGAACACTGAGGAGTGATTGTGAATTCTGTAACTACATGTTTTGTGCGCTAATGTGCTCTGAATTCTCTCCCATAACAGGAAAGTTAGTGAGAGATTGTAATGATTTGTTCTAAATTGAGGATTTTCCAGGAGTATTCATGCCATTCACATCTAAGCGTATCAAAAATATCATAGGAACTTTACATTGGTTAATTATGTACATAGTTACAGTTTTATATCCCTAAATAGTTTTTCTGAGTCAAAGCTGTTAGTTCATAGCAGAAGGGCAATATCTTAAGTGCAGGATAGGTTTGTGGTCCTGCACCTTTCTAGCAGCTGCCTGGAGAGAGCGAACAGTGGAGAAGCAAATAACCAGAGATCCAAAGGAAGCTTTCTGGAGAGTTCCTCTGTTTCATTTCAAACTTGAAGGCAGCAACAAGACTTTGTTTTCTTAACTTTCACAGGAAAACTGTTCTGATATAGAAAAGATTATTTTATAATAAGAAATTTTGAACATAAAGTCAGAAAACTTTTTTTTTCCTTATACCAATGTTGATCCTGGTGTAACCTCACAAAAGTCACTTTTAACTCTCAAATTCTGTTGCAAATTTAAAGTAGGGATAATTCTTTGTACCTCTCCAAAAGATACTGTAAGCTTTCATTAAATATTTATAAACTTTTCAAATATCGAGTGGTAAGAAATGTGAGGAATATAAACTGTGTCAACAAATTAAGATTTTTACCAAAATTGACATTTCTTTATATACTTCATTTTAAATTAAGCATGACTTCTGCAACTCTAAAGGGCATATTTAATATCTCCTTCACAAAATACATAGAAAGAAATACAAAACTCTTCCTCAGATTTTGTATTCAGTTTAGAAGCACATTCTACAAAAGAACATATATTCTACACTCCCAAAGAGAATGCCAGAAGAATGACTGAAGCCGTCATTCTGATCCTGCCTTCTGTCTCAACAAGAGGAAGAAACCTTTGCTCCTCCAACCACTTTTGAAGGCAGCAAAGCAGCTGGGACCATGGATCAGCTTTCATCACCTCAGGGTGTGACAGGATTATTCAGTAGAAATAAAATTGACTTTATAACTTTGGAAAGATGTATCTACAAAGAAAGGAACTAAAATGAAAAACTGTAAATTATACTTCTCTAAGGAAGGCAGATCATGCACCTCTTCTCCACTCCGAGCCTCCCCTGTGCTGCAGGGATGCAGGGTGTATTTATTAAAATACTAAAGCTAAGGGACACTGTCAGTGAGAGATTTATTATTCCTTATATTCTCCTTTTACTCCCATTTCAGTAGAAATCTGAGAAGTTGTGTAAATGCATCTGTGTATGTACATGTAAATATATATGTGTGTATATATAAATATAATATATATATATATATATGCATGTACATATGGAGTTAAAGACATCATGAGAGAAAAATATGCTGGAATCTAATAAACTTTAAATTATCATGAAATTACTAATTTCTTAATATGATTATCATCTACAGTTTACATTGCAAAGATAAAACTAAATCTGACCTAAGCTGATATACTATAGTTTGCATGGAAATGATGCTTATTGAAAAAGTTATTTAAGAGTTTTTTTAGGAAAATATAAGTTTATAGATATATGCACATCACAATTGATAACAAAACAGAGGCCATGTCCTTGAAAGAATTGTAGAAGGTTTATAGGAAAGCATTTAGAGGAAAGAATGGGAAGAGGAAATTATGTGTTTATATTTTAATCTCAAAAATAAAAGAAAATATTTAAATGTTGACATATTAATCTTTATATATTTGGATGTGATAATAATAACTCATTAAACACTAACAGGAGAATTTAAACCTTTTCTGGAGAGCAGGTCAGCAACAATTTCCTTCAACATAGAGAATACAGACAGACCACCCTCTTCCATCTTGACTCTCCCTGTTCTAAAAATTGACTTACTTACATTAGAAATTTCTAAGTTAATAAGTGCAGATAATTTAATACTGCCCTCTAGAGGCATTATAATGGCATTCATTTTGTACATTCTGGTCAAGTTTTATTAAAATTTATCTTCCTAACCTAAATCCACAACTTTATGAAGTTTTATCTTTTAAAGTTGCAACCATTTTCACTTTTATGTGGAAGTATTACATATGGTAAAAATTTAATAAAGCACAGTAGATTAATATTTTCTATAAACAAAATCTTGTAATAAATGCTGTGTTCCCTACGCAGAAATGTGTATACCAGAGGCTCTTGGGTGGTGGTTTTTCTGTGAAACTATAAACATGACGGGCAGTCATCAGTTTAAACAAACTTTCTCACCTCCCAACCAATAGCAACTGAAGTTAAGCAAGGATTTAGACAATGATAAACCATTCATTCCACCAAATGAAAAAGTAAAGTTGAAAACTGAAATATTCTCTTAGGCATCAACAAGAAACAAATTCCTTAAAATATGAGACAGTGAAAAGAATAAAAATCCTAGTTTTTAATACTTGAATAGTTGTAAGACTTTTATGGATAGATAAATAGATTCAACATCAAATATGAAACATTCAGAAAGAACTGGACATGCGACTATTTGCGGATTTGTGAAAAGTTCCTAGGATATGATACTAAGAACTCAGATGAGGTCTAAGCACTCACAGTCTTCAAGAGGCCATCAGAACACATCTGGTCAACCACCATGTGATGATACAGGCATTGGCTCTAGACTTTTTTTTCTATAAAGAAAACTTAATACCTTATGTTTAATCCTGAAAAGAGAATTTTAAAATTTAATTTTTGTTCCTGGCAAGATTATATAATACCTGTTGTTTTAATTATTGGTACCTACTTTAGAAAAGATAGCTTTCACATATTTATATTATTATTTGATGGTTATTGATTATAGAAAGTAATGTTACTATAATTATTTCCAATCAACTGTGAAGAAAGACAATTGTTAATTAAAATAAATTAGTTCATAATTATCTCTAAGATATATTACTTCCACTTGTTTTTCTAGCTCGTTTGTTATCAGTGGTGTTATTGAGTATCTATAACATTATTGTACCAATAATGTGAACAACTTGAATTATTATCATGAAACAAATTTTCACAATTAAATGCTGTCAAATGCAAAAGCTGGAAGCCAAACCTGAATTTATCTACATTTTAAAATTCATTTATATCCATACATAAATTAAATATATAATTCAAAGTATAAATATGTAAGTTTAAATATGAAATAAAATTCCAATCATTTACAAAAAATGAGTAAAATATCTTGATTAATCAAAGCTAACAAACTATTTGAATAACAGTGAGAATTTTATAGGGTAATGGAGATTTGCATGAAGAAATGTAAATTTTGGCTTAAATGACTAATTTTATAGGACAGCATCAGGCAACACAAGCTGTTCAAAGTGTTCTTTCTTTCCTTGCTAAATTGCTTTAATCAACTAGTCTGAAAAGTTATAATGATAAAGTAGATATGAACAAAATGACTCATGAAAGTTGAATTTAGGCTTAACTGTTACATCATTTACTTTGTTATTTATGGAAACAAAATAATATGAATTGCAACTACTCCAAGAGCAAACTGATCATCACAAAATATTTTCAAGTTTATTCAATTACATTTACATTTAGTAGATCAATAGTCAAGATAATCAAATGGAGACTGCTTGCTAATTCTTTAAAAGTATACAGCAGTGATGCTTAAACCAGGTGGTTGCATTAAAAATGAGCTGAGTGTGAGGAAAAGCCTTTGTGCTGTTACACACAGACAACATAGAGTACATGATGTCAGAAAACATAGGAAAACATTTTGTGTACTTTGCTGTCACTCAATTATGCTCACACAATCAATAACGTATTAAAGGGTTAATGATTTCCATTCATATAGTCTATGTTTTACCAAAATAATTATCAAAGTTACAATACAATTATTTCAACCTTAAGCCACTCAAAGTAGTCATGTTCTTTGATTAAAACAATGTATTTTACAATTCAGCAAAGAAAAAAATTGGAAGGTTGAACTATATTTTGATTTAAAGTGTAGAAGAACATAAAGTTATTATAAGAAGATGGATATATATATATATGTATATATATGTATATATATATACATAGATATATATATATATAGGAGTGTATATTGTTGATATAGCTCCTTGAAATCCTCATTGGAACAGCTATTCATAGAAAGTTTGATATAATGATATTTCGGGATTAGATAATTTCAGAAGTAAGCATGAAGGAGTGAGAGAAAAACTGCAAGTAGCATACCAATCATGCTAGTTTATATAGAAAATAGAACAGAAAGTTTGTTTATGATTGGACACTTTGTTTCATATACTTAATTTTAAAACCCTGTGGTGTCTTAACATCTGTTTTTTTTTTTTTTTTTATCATTCCATTCGTTTGCATCTCAAATGATATCCCACTTCCTGGTTACCCCTCCACAAGCCCCCCATCCCACAACCTCCCTCTCGTCCCTTCCTTTTGTCTCTATGATGGTATTCCCCTACCCACACACCCTCTCCTACCCTACCCCTCCAGCATCTACCTACACTGGGGCATCAAACTTCCACAGGACCAAGGACTTCCCCTCTCATTGATGTCAGACAAGGCCATCCTCTGCCTCATATGTATCTGGAGCAATGGATCCCTCTCTGTACACTCCTTGGGAGCACTGGGTTGTGTGGCCAGCTGATGTTATTCTTCCTATGGGGTTGCAATCCTCCTCAGCTCAGCTCCACTAGTTCTTCCACCACCTTCCCCATGAGGTTCCCTGAGCTCAGTCTGATGATTGGGTCCAAGCATCCACATCTGCATTGGTCAATTGCTGATTGAAGAAGATAGGAAGACAAAGGGAAGGGAGACACAGTTAGAAGAAAGGAGAAGATCTGGGAGGAGTTGTGGGTGAATAAAATCATAATAAATTATGTAAAATTCTAAAAAAAATGAAGAAAAACCAAAAACCAAATAAGCAATCAAGAAAGCAAGCACAGAGAGAGAGAGAGAGAGAGAGAGAGAGAGAGAGAGAGAGAGAGAGA
>JADRCD010126217.1:0-14816 GCA_019843815.1 Montemys delectorum | reverse complement strand
TCTAGCTTCTGGCTATTATAAATAAGGCTGCTATGAACATGGTGGAGCATGTGTCCTTATTACATGTTGGAGCATATTCTGGGTATATGCCCAAGAGTGGTATAGCTGGGTCCTCTGGTAGAACTATGTCCAATTTCCGGAGGAACCACCAAATTGATTTCCAGAGTGGTTGTACCAGTTTGCAATCCCACCAGCAATGACGTAGTGTTCCTCTTTCTCCACAACTTCTCCAGCATCTGCTGTCACCTGAGTCTTTTATCCTAGCCAATCTGACTGGTGTGAGGTGGTATCTCAGAGTTGTTTTGATTTGCATTTCCCTGATGACTAAGGATGTTGAACATTTTTTAGGTGCTTCTCAGCCATTTGGTGTTCATCAGTTGAGAATTTTTTGTTTAGCTCTGTACCCCATTTTTTAATAGGGTTATTTGGTTCTCTGGAGTCTAACTTCTTGAGTTCTTTGTATACATTGGATATTAGCCCTCTATCAGATATAGAGTTGGTAAAGATCTTTTCCCAATTTGTTGGTTGCCATTTTGTCCTATTGACAGTGTCTTTTGCCTTACAGAAGCTTTGCAACTTTATGAGGTCCCATTTGTCAATTCTTGATCTTAGAGCAGAAGCTATTGGTGTTCTCTTCAGGAAATTTTCCCCTGTGCCTATTTGCTCGAGGTTCTTCCCCACTTTATTTTCTATTAGTTTCAGTGAATCTGGTTTGATGTGGAGGTCCCTGATCCACTTGGACTTGAGCTTTGTACAAGAAGAAAGGAATGGGTCAATTTGCATTTTTCTATATGTTAACTGCCAGTTGAGCCAGCATCATTTGTTGAAAATGCTGTCTTTTTTCCACTATATGGTTTTAGCTCCTTTGTCAAAGATCAAGTGACCATAGGTGCATGGGTTCATTTCTGGGTCTTCAATTCTGTTCCATTGATCTACCTGCCTGTCACTGTACCAATACCATGCAGTTTTTATCACAATTGCTCTGTAGTACAGCTTACGGTCTGGGATTGGGGAAACCAAATACTCATGGAAGGAATTGCAGATTAACTTAGGAGCAGAGACTGAAGGAAGGACAAGCCAGCCTAAATATAGCTATTTCCTGAGAGGCTCTGACAATATCTGACTTATACAAATGTAGAGGCTCACAGCCATTCATTGAACTGAGTACACGGTCCCCAATGAAGGAGTTCAAGAAAGGATTTATGGAGCTAAAGGGTTTGCAGCCACTTAGGACAAACAACAATATGAACTAACTAGTACCCTCAGAGCTCCCAGGGACCCAACTACCAACCAAGGGCTATACATGGTGGGACTGATTGTTTTGGCAGCACGTGTATAGTAGAGGATTGGAAATTCGATCATCAATAGGAGGAAAGGACCTCGGCCTTGTGAAGGTTTTGTGCCCCAGTGTAGGGGAATGCCAGGGCCAATAAGTGGGAGATGGTGGGGTGGCAGGCATGGGGAGGGGGGAGGCAACAGGGGTTTGTTCTTGTTGTTTTTGATTGTTTGTTTGTTTGTTTGTTTTTTGGAGGGGAAACTGGGAAAGGAGAAATTTACATGTAAATAAAGAAAATATCTAGTAAAAAAATATATAACCTCTTGCCATTCCTCTTGGCTATCCATTAGAATGAGGTAAAACTGTACTGCTGAAGACACCATATATCTTGGTCAAAATACAAAGAAGCCAAGCCCTGAGCTAAAAACTTCCTTTCTCATTAGCTTTCATAATGCTGATACTAGGGGAGAAAAGGTATCAGTGGTCTTAATAAGTGGTCCTATAAACTAAAGTTCTAACCCAAGCAAGATGTGCCCACTGCAACAATAATGGTTCAACTATCAAGGCAGTAAACACTAGTTCTCTTACTAGAATTGAAGAACACTTTCCCCAAAGGAATTCAGGTCTGGTTTGTAATCCTGATAAAAACCCATGCTTGTGGAGGCTATAGATCCTAAAGGGGAACCAAATACCATCCTTTAGCTAAATGGACATTGCATCAAACTATAATGGCTCTTCTTGGCTTAATCAGAAAATTCTCTCTTTACAGTGAATGGTCATAATACAGAGACTCTTGGCTGCTCAGTGTGCTGAGAATGATTGAATGTTCATCCCTAAACATTTATGCCATCCAGACTAGGCTTAGTACTATCACAGAGGATAGGGCAAAAGAACTCAAGAGACAGAAGAAAAGGAGAAGGTCAGGAGGGTGCTATTTTCCAGGCATGACACAGACATTCAATCTTGAACTTAGAGCAACTAAACTTTCATACAGTGGTAAGTCACAATACTGTACCTACCAATAGCTAATGATGGATAGAGGAAAGGCTTACGAAGCTACTATTTCGCTACTAATGTATTCCGAGGCTATTAACTTCAGATTTATCCATATTGATAAGCCTATGAGGCTCCACAGGATAGTTCCATACCTGTGGTCACAACACAAGAAGGTCATAGTTAATTACATCTGTTGGATCACAAAATAAAACAAAAGAGAAATAAAAATTGTAAATGGAGGATTGTTGACAAGGTTGGGTAGTTAAGAGAGGGTATGAGAGTAATCAGAATGTATCATATACATACATGGGATTGTAAAATAATATAATTTCATTTCTACTGCTGTGATAAAATACTATGACAAAAAGCAACATAAATGAGGAAGAGGCTTATTTGGCTTGCAATTTCAATTTGTTTTCTATAATTTCAAGAAAGTCAAGGCAGGAATACAAAAAGCTAACCACCTCACATTCCAGTCAAAAGGTAAGATGAAATACATCTTGGCTTGTTTGAATACTCTCAACTAGCTTTCTCATTTCTTATATTGTTTAGTACCCCTGTCTAGGGAATAATGCTGTCCACAGTAGACTGGATTATCCTTTATCAATTAACAATCAAGATAGCACCCAACAGACATACCCATAGACCAACCTTATTTACATAATTACCCAATAAGGCTCTCTTTCCAGATTATTATCAGTTGTGTCAAGTTGACAATTAGAATTAACTAGCAAGGAAAATACATTTAATTAATGAAAATATAGTATATAAAGAAAAGATGTCCATTTTTAAGAGTCTTATAATAAATCAGATCTGGGCAATAAACACAGGGCAGGGTGTTTTTCATTGTCTTTTCTTTTTGTTTTTAGAAGGGAGGTATTTCCAGGATGTTTTTTAGTATAAGATCCAGATAAACAAATTTCAATGACACAGTACAGAGAAATAGAATTGCCAAAGAGGAGAAAATCACTCTTTGAAACTTGAGTGGAAATTGGATCTAGTGCCCCTTGGAGGAAAGGAGTTGAAAAGACTACAGGTTTGTACAACCAGAAAGAGGGAGCAGAAGGGCTGAAGTAGGTGGAGATAATCTTTCCATGTTTCCATTTTTTCAGGGATGGAAGCTTCTGGAATGAGTTCAAATGAGAAATATAAAAGCAGTACTGTGGATATAATAGACAAGCCTCGGGAGAGGACTAGGGACACTCCAGGCCCACATAAAGCCAGAGTGAGTCTATATGGGCTACATAACTTGCATTTTTTGAGTGGAGAAACATGTGCCTGACTAATATGGAGGAAGATTGTCTGGGTTTTACACAATTATGGTCTGCTCTGTTGGCTCTAATATGTGACCTTCATCTCCTGTGTCTGGTGTAAGCAGAGTCAAACAACATGTTCTCCAACCAAAATGGAAAGGCAGTCTGCTGTTCAGTTCCAACAGCAACTTCCTTAATCTCAGTTAATTATTCTAAAGGAAATCCCAAAGGAAATCATGAAGCATGGAGTGTTCCTGTAACTTGTCAATTGAGAATCTAGATGAGAGTTTAGCTAATGAATCAGTTCAACCTGATGCACATGAGCAAGCCTTCTTAGTGCATGCAAAATTTCAGTTAAATCTTGTTAAGCTAGACCATGGTAAGGTCACATACCCAATGTCCCCAGGAAGAATATTAAAGAGAATATGATATACATATTACTGGGTTTTAGTGGCACATCCGAAGAACAGGCTGAAGGACAAGCATAAACTCTTATGTAACGTGGAGGATAGCCTCATTCAAAATAGCAACTAAAATTATATGTCTGTAAACAAACTTACAAATATACAATGACTGTATAGAGAAAATAAGTACAAGATAAAACCATCTGAGAGACGTGTTACAACAGAGAAGCATGTTATTATATTTCAGGTTTTAATAATGTAAATACACCTATTTGTCCCCCATACAATCTACAAACTCAGCTCAATCTAAAATATTGCCATAGCTTAGATGTGGTTGTCCCAATCAAAGCTTATTGTCCTGTGCAATGATATGGAAAGTGGTAAAGCCTTTAAGAGGTGGGGCTTTCTGGAAGGTGATTGTGGAAGGCCCCGTGAAGGGATCATGAAAAACTTATGAAGTGGATTTGTTCCCAAGGTCAGTCTGTTATAAATGGGCAAACCATAAACTTCTTCCCTTATTGCTGATTCTCTTTTACACATCTCTCTCTGTCTCCAATTCCATGAACCCTTCACGTGACTTCATGTATGATGTTGGAATCTAGCCAGGTGATCCTTGTAAGATTTTTGCATTTTACTGTTTGTTCTTCTAGAATTAGAATTATGAGAAAACGTACCCATAACTAGACATTCTCTTATAGCCTCTGGGAAAGAGGTAAGATAATGTGGGGGTTTGAATAGGGTACAGTTCTCATAGATTCATGTATTTGAATGCTTGGCCATAGAGACTGGCATTCTTAGGAGGTATGTTCTTCTTGGAGTAGGTGTGGCCTTGTTAGAGGAAGTGTGTCACTGTGAGGGTGTACTTTGAGGTCTCCTATGCTCAAGCTATATCTAGTGTAGCACTGAGTCTCCTTCTGCTGCCTTCAGATCAAGATGTAGAACTTTGGGCTCCATCAGCACCATGTCTGCCTGCAAGCTGCCATGCTTCTACCCTAATGAGCAATGGACTAAACATCTGGAAATGTAAGCCAGCTCCAACTAAATGTTTGCCTTTATTAGAGTTGCTATAATCATTATGTCTTTTCACAGCACTAAAGCCTTAACTAAAACAGATTATAAAACAATATGAACTAATATTTCAGTACAATATTAATAGTAATAAATGATATTAATTAAAATTAATACAAATTAATATTATATAAATTTATTTATTATATTATAAAATAAAATTAATATAAATATATATTATATCCTAAACACTGTTCAATCACTTTGTTTTTTAATCAATGTACATCATATGTCATGCTTATAACTTTTTGGGGCCTGAACTATTATGATCACTTTAGAAATGATGCATTAGTAGCATGGATGAGTTGATTTTCTAGAGGTAACACAGATGCTAAGTAAAAGTAACAAGACTTGACTCAAGTTCTCTAGCTCCAGAGCCTGTGCCTTTAACCATTGCATTCCATTATGTCTACATGGATGGCAACAGAAACTACAGTGGGCTTGCTTTGGAGGTAGAATCTGATACACTTATTCTAAACATAATATGAATAATATAAGTGGAAAAATGTGAAATAACTGGAAATTATTGATAATTTGGAGAGATGAATGTTTTAAATATTCAAATTCAGTTACTGCATTCATACACTCACTATGTATGCATGTATGTGTGTATGTGTGTATGTATGTATGTATGTATGTATGTATGTATTCCTATTCTAGGTCACAGTGACAAGGCAGTCTGGAAAAGATGAAATTCTTTGTTCTCCAGAGGCTTATATTCTTCCTGAGAAAAATTAACAGAGAAATCAACTTCTGGGACATAAAATCTATCAGAGAAAAGACAGCAAAGTGAGATACAAAGGGGATCAGGAACCAATCAATTCCTTAATCAAAGGATGTTTGAGAAGAAACCTGAAGGATGAGGCAACCTTTGAGACTGGCTGGGATAACAAAGCCTTGACCTACTCCCAAAAGGATATCTGTCATACTTGTGAAAAGCAAAGAAGCCAATGATGTCAGCAGATGTGAGTGAGAGTGGTAGAAAAAACAAACAAGGTACAGGAAGGAGGGATGAGAAGAGAGAAGTACCGGGGAACTTGGCCTGTAACTCTAAGTGAAGTAGGGAGCCTGACATGATCTGGTCCACATTTACTATGAAGTTGTCATTCAGACCACTGTGCTGAAAACAGATCTGCAAGTCTTCCATGGAAGAAGAGATAACTCTTCTGGACAGATGACAATATCAGTCTTGACTGGATAGATCCAATGTAATAAAGACATGGGCCCCGATGACTGAGATTCTGGTTCCATCATTCACAAAGCAAAGGATGGTGAAAAAAAGAGTTTTGGAAGCCAGAAAGAAATCTCACTGAACTAGAGAAGCCTGAGAAATGAGTTTCCCACTCTATTGTCCACTCACTGCCTGATGCTGCTTTTTGTGAACAGCCAGAAGGTCTCATCCCCTACAGCCCCATGAACCATTTTTAACCAAATTACAGCCGTTGCTTATACAGGAAATATGGTAGAACACAGCATGCCAGAGATATGGTGCTTATAACGTGATAAGATACAAAGATGAAGAACACAGACAGGAGTCTGGCAATGTGCACAGGGTTGTAACCTGAACATCTGCAATCCAGAGTAGCTTATATAAGTAGCACAGACTGCAGAGCTGCTGTGGGACATTTCCAGATGGCTCGGACAGCCAGATGAAGAACCTGAGCAGGGAGCTGGGAGCTCCCATGGATGTTAGCAACAGAAAATTTAACCTTGACTTAGGTGATGGGACCAGACTTAAACTGGTACAATGTACCGCCTAGTTAGCACTCTGTACAGATCTGGGATTCTTTAAATAAGAAAAGAGAAAAATATCATTTTGACATCATGAAAAAATGCTGAAATGAAGTATCTGATACATAGCTGGCCAAGCCTGGTAGCACAGTTCCACACTGCAGCAATTTAGGAGTCTGAGGCAGAAGGATTGCAAGTTCAAAGCTTTTCTGAGCTACACAGTGAGTTCAAGGTCAGACAAGGGAACTTAGTGAGACTCTGCCTCGGTGTAAAAAAGTAGAAAAAGGAGTCAGGGTGTGTGGCTCAATGGGGGAGCCATTGCCTATCATGTATGTATCAAGCCTTACATTCAAGTCCTACATACTGAAAAAAATATCTTGGTGTTGTGGACTCAAAGAATATTTTGTGTCCTGGGAAAAAGGGACACAAATCTCATCACCAAATTCCCACTGATCCACATATTATAGTCAGTGCCCATCTAGGTCCAATCAAGTAGGGTTACCCTTTCACGGTGTTCTTTACAAATACACCACTACAGACAAACCTACTCAATATCAACTCACGATAAACTCATGATTTCACTTGGACTATCTATGAAGTATAGGTATTAAAAGACTTTGTTAGCTATTCCTGAGAATTCTAGTTTGCTTAACATGCTGACAATACCGTTCTACAAATAAATTGAAATGCTGCCTTTGTCTGAATTGATTTTTTTTTTTTTTTTTTTTTTTTGTTTTTTTATAAGATCATGTATTTTTATTAACTATGCAAACCTCTTTGAGTCAGAATTTCCTGTAACTTGAGGCCCACAGCATCTTAATCATGTGGTTTCCTCTTATTGATAATTGTATGTACTGTGCATATTGAGGTTTTATATGACCTTATAGCACACATTAGACAGTGAGGTCAGTGCAGTAAAATGAGCATATTCATTATCTCAGAGTTAACATTCATGGCAAGAGCAACTACAGCTTTTTCATGTAGTGCAGATCTCATATGCAAATTTCACAATGCTAGCTCCTGCATTGTATATTGACTATCTAGATTTTATTACCATACACTCATTCTACTCTGTTCTCAGATGTTCCTAATTCTCCTCATCCCCTTTTTTAACCATCATTTTGTTTTCTTCCTCTGTGTATTTGATTTTCAGTAACATTCTACATAGAAGTAAGCTTGTGTTCTTTCTGTGCCTGGCTTGTCTCACTTAGCATAATGCCCTCCAGGCTCATCTACCCCTTGCCAAATGTGCATCTACCTATGTATAAATATACAGTAGATATGATATAGATCTATATGAATTTAATCAGTTTGGTTATGGATATATACTGAGGTTTATTTTTACAATATATTTTAATATTCCAAGGGTTTTTTCCTTAGTAATTATAATGCAAGTCAGACTCATGCAACTACCAGGAAAGCCAGCAAATTCAGACACAGGATACGTCTCTCTGGATTCAATATCACTACTTTAAATGTTTCAGTGAGAAGGAACATTATGAAGATGTTAGCTTTAAGTAGTATTGACTTTAATCATGATATAAATGAAGTTCTATTTATTAGAAATTTTAGAAATTTCTAATTTTTAGAAAAAAATATTTTAAAAAATTGTTGTCAACTTTATATGTTTAAGAATGAAAAAGTTCTAATTTTAGGCAAGAGTTCTTTATTCTCAGAAGTCTGATGTCAGTGCCTTCTCTTAGCAGTGATAGAAGGTAGGTTGTCTATATGTGGATGCCTTTCCTACAATTTTTAAAAGACAATCCTTCAAAGAAAAGACGAAGTTTATTACTGAAGACAAACCAAAACCAGCTCTACATGGTCTACCTGTATCATCTCACCTCTATTCTTCTCTAAAGAAGCCATTTGTTGTGATTTTTATCATGAAACATTTAGGCAACTTTGAAAACAAGAAGAAATCCTAGTCCTCAGGAGGGAAGGGTAAAATGATCCTGAATTTAAGTCTCATTGGGTTATAGAAGTTTACCCTCAGAGCTTCCAGGGACTAAACTGCTGCAGCATTTTCTCTGTCCAATCACATTAGGGCAGCAACAGGCCTGTGATTAGACAGGAATAGAGAGGTGGAGCCGAAGTTGGAGGAGAAAGAAGGGTCAGGAGCAGGAGAAAAAAAGGTCTTAATCATGGAGACAGACGATGAGGACCAGCCAGCCCCCACGAGGTTAGACAACCAAGCAAAGGGTTTTACAAAATAGATTAATTGGGTTAGAATATTTTCTTTATTATTTGGTTCTGAAATTATTGTATTGGCATCTTGTAAACTGATTTTATTATTATATAAATCTGATTGGATATTAAGATCTTAAGAGTCATGCTTTACTTACCGGGTCTTAGGTGCTATTTAGATAAATGATTGTGGGGGTGTGTAAAGAGTTGCATGTGAGCGAGATGCTTTTAATAGCTGGGAGAGAATAATCAGAGCCCACCGAAAGTGAATTTCCAGGGTGGATTCATTTTTAAATTCCTGCAACACTAAACCACCAACCAAAGAGTCCACATGGTGGGACTAATGGCTCCAGCTGCATATGTAGCAGAGGATGGCCTAGTCGGTCATCAAGGGGAGGAGAGGCCCTTGGTCCTGTGAAGGTTCTGTGCCCCAGTGTAGGGGAATGCCAGGGTCAGGAAGTGGAAGAGGGTGGGTTGGTGAGCAGAGGAAGGGGGTGAGGGAAAAGAGTTTTTTTCTGGAGGGGAAACCAGGAAAGGGGATAGAATTCAAAATATAAATAAAGAAAATATCTAATTTAAAAAAAAAAAAAAGACTTACCACCAAAACAACAATGAAAACCACCACCACCACCACAAAAGGCAATGTAAATAAGAGGAAGAGTTTATTTAAAACAGTGACAAAGGAGACCTTTGGTTCCATCACTTGCCACCCTGAACAAGGTATCTAGTCATGTCCCTAGCTTTCCCTTTAAGAATAGCAGTTATAATTTCACCTTCGCCTTGTCAGTTATACTAGAAGTTTCCAAATAAACAGGTAGGGATGGGGTGGGGGATGATGCTCATGGTGTCACGCAATCTGTAATGAGTGTGGAGGTAATTATGTGCTCTTTCAGATTTCCCTGAAGATATGTTCTAGTTAACATAGGCACACTCCTTTAATTTGCTATGGCCACCAAGGACAGCATGATCCTCACAGTACTATTTGTTATTCTCTTCCCTGACAACAAATTTTACTTTTTATTTTTTCCCTCAGAATATAAATACATAATTAATTACCTTTGGTCAATCTATTGGGAAATTGGCTATGCAAAATGAAGGACTAGTCAATCATTGTAGAAGCCTTATTGGTTAATCAAAGTTATATACTTCCTTGCACACACACTAACTCCTCATTATCCTTTCTTCCCCTGGCAAAGGAAATCTGTCACTGGTTTATCTATTATTCTTCTGGAAACCTAAGGAGCACTAAAGAAGGTAACTCTACCCTGGCTCAAAGAATGAGGTCTAATAGGAGAGGTCAATAAAATGGCATCATTCCTTTGGCCACACTGGTTTCATCTTTCATGTTGAGGCTAATCAAAACTAGGTGGGCTCTTCATTTAATTGGACCACTTACTCTGAAGGGGTTTTGTTCCAAGGTAATAATAGATTATCTCCCTGTGTCTTTGATTTCTGCTCATTTCTATTTCATGCATGGTGGGAGTGTCATGGGCAGGAAGTGTGATACTTGTTACCTCCTGTGCTCATCTGATAAGAGAAGTTTGTCTGAAAGTAATCCAACATTTGAAAAAGACCTCTCTCTCTCAACCTTTCTACTCTCCAACCTTCCTCTAAAAGACAAAATTGTTTCTTCATAGTTAAAGTCAGTTCTGAAGTGAATTTCTAAACACAACAGCAGAAAATATTTTATCTCACTCAGATTATAATAAAGAATCTAGATACTTCACAGGCACAATAAAATTTTAATGTCAGACTCACTCATTTAATTTTTTTCAGAGTTCTCATCCATCTTAAGTCTATCATAGTATCAAGCTCTGTCCCAGATGCTCAACTTTGAGATCAAAGGAAAATTACACAAAAATCTGAAAGTAAACAGAGACAATCCTTCCAGTCTTTAGAAGTTGTAAATGCCAGGACTTTAATCAACAGGGAAGCACAGACTGTATTTTTAATCTTCAACTTCCACTCAACATACAAGAAGTCATTTATAAACCATCTATATCCTCAAAGCCTGACTTGACTCCTAATCCTTGGGTAGTCCCTAGCTTGTTACTTGGTTCCCATTTTGAGCAAAATTTCTAAAAACGAGTTGTCTGCAGTTTCTGCCATGTTTCTGATTCTGACAGTTTTCTCTGTCCTGCTGAGACGACTGTCACCATGGTGGCCTCCATTTTGACAGTCAAGTGGATATGTATGTGTCCTTCTCCGAATCAGCTTCCTTCTTGAAAAGGTTTATTCTGTAGACTTCCCTGGTCCATTTTCCAAACACTTTGATTACTTATCATAATGCTGCATGCTAGCTCTTTCTTCAACCTCAAAATGCAGCTATGTCCCTACTGCTCCACCCAGAACTCTTTCCTGCTCCATCTGTACCCTGACAGAAACCTTTTCGGCATCTCCATTTCCTACCTACTATCTCTACCTTCATAATTTCCACCTTCTGACCAGTTCCCTCCACTCAACTCAAGACTGATGTATGTGAATGTCTATCTGAGATATCAGCTAGATGCCCTGTGGCATTTGTTATTTAAAATTATTATGTGAGCCTACAACCCACTTTCCTCGAATCCTTTGGAGGTATTGCCAACTGAGATGAGACCAGAATATGCTTGTTAGTTAAAGCATCTGTGACTTTCCTGAATCATTTTGGCACTCCTTTCAAAATATAATCTCAATTTGGTGACTCATCACCTGTCTGGCAGCTCTGAACAGTGTTCCCCTGCTGCAGAGATTTCTCACTTCACTATTTTTTGAGTCATTTTTCCATCTTTTGGTTCTTAATCCACACAGAAGGTAGAATTTCCTCTTTAAATCAGGTCAAGGGACTGAAAAGATGGCTTAGCAATAAAGAAAGTGCACTGCTCTTGCAAAGGACTTGATTTCAGTTTCCAGAATCCATGTATGGAGTTACCTGTAACTCCAGCTTGAGGATATCTGACTCCCTCTTCTAGCCTCTTTGGGCTCTGCATACACACACACACACACACACACACACACACACACACACACACAAACACATCATTTAATAAATAAGATAAATATGATTTAAAAACAGTTTTTAATGCCTGCTGAAGAGCTGCCAATGGCTTGGTTCTTGGACTAACACCCATATTCCTTGTTATAGCTCAGAAAGCTGTGTGGAAGCTCCTTCTGCCAGCATTTCTGACATCTTTCTACCGTATTTATTATGCTTCAATTTTTCTATATTTTAATACAGTAGCCTTACTTCTATTATAACTTATTTTTCTTATTGTTCTTTCTACTTATAGTCATCCCTCTATATACATGGATCACATACATCATTAAAGTCTCAGTTTAAATAGTGTCTTAGTTGTTCTATGACTGTGAAGTGACATGACTAAGGCAACTAGTGAAAGAAGGCATTTGATTACAGGTTAGAGGCTTACAGTTTTAGAGGCTTAGACCATTATCATCATGACAGGGAACATAGAGTTACACTGACAGGCATGGCACTGAAGAAGTAGCTGAGACCTACTTCTGGACCTCCAGACAGAACAAAAGTGGGGACTGAAGTAGGTTTTTGAAACTTCAAAGCCCACTCTACAGTTACACACTTCCTCTAACAAGTCCACACCCCCTAATCCTTTTAATCCTTTCCAATAATTACATTTCCTGGTGACCAAGCACTTAAATAAATGAGCCTATGGGGGCCATTTTCATCCAAACCACCATAAATATCATGTTTCTATGGGTGCCTTTCTTGATCCTTCCATCTAAAAGGACTAGTCACATGTCTTCAATCAAGCCTTCTTATTCTTATTCTCTCACATACCTTCAGCACAGGGCTGAACACAATCTAAAATAATCTTGTTTGTTTAACTATTTGTGGTCTCTTGGTTCATCCAGTACCTGGAGCAGTATCTGGCTAGATGCTAGTACATACTCATGATGTTGAAGAATAAAATCAAGGTGGAATTGTAATTCAACCTGGATTTATCAGGGGCTGCTGCTGGATTCTATTTTCTTTTTGTTTTTTTCATTTTCATATTCTTTTTTTTTAATTAGATGTTTTCTTATTTACAATATCTCCTTTCCCAGGTTCCCTTACAAAAAAATTAAAAAAAATAAAATAAAATAAAATAAAAACTAAAACAATCCCTGTTCCCCCCCCCCCCCACCCTGCTCACCACCCCAACACCTCCTGCTTACTGGCCCTGGCATTCCCCTTCACTGGGGCATAGAACTTCACCAGGCCAAGAATCTCTCCTCCCGTTGATGACCAGCTTGGCCGTCCTCTGCTATACACATGCTGCTGGAACCATGAGCCCCCCCCCCTACCCCCATGTGTACTTTTTGGTTGGAGTTGTAGTCCCTGGGAGCTCTGAGGGTACTAGTTAGTTCATAATGTTTTTCCTCCTAAAGGGCTGCAAATGCTTCAGCTCCTTGGGTCCTTTCTCTAGCTTCTTCATTGGGGATCCTGTACTCAGTTCAGTGGATGGCTTTGAGCCTCTACTTCTGTATTAGTCAGGTACTGTCAGAGCCTCTCAGGAGACAGCTATCTCAGGCTCCTGTCATCCAGCACTAGTTGGCATCCACAACAGTGTCTAGATTTGATGACTGAATATGGGAAGGAAACCCAGGTGGAGCAGTCTCTGAATTGTCCTTGCTTTAGTCTCTGCTCCATAGTTAGCCTCTACAACTCCTTCCATGGGTATTTTGTTACCCCTTTTTAGAAGGAATGAAGTATCCTCACTTTGGTATTCCTTCTTCTTGGGTTTCTTGTGGTTTGTGAATTGTACTTTGTGTATTCCAATCTTCTAGGCTAATATCTACTTATCAGAGAATGCATACCCTGTGTGTTCTTTTGTGATTGGGTTACCTCACTCAGGATGATATTCTCCAGATCCATCCATTTCCCCAAGAATTTCATAACTTCATTGCTTTTAATAGCTGAGTAGTAGTACTCCATTGTGTAGGTGTATTACATTTTCTGTATCCATTCCTCTGTTGAGGGACATCTGGGTTGTTTCCAGTTTCTAGCTATTATAAATAAGGCTGTTATGAACATAGTGGAACATGTGTCCTTATTACATGTTGAAGCATCTTCTGGGTATACACCCAGGAGTTATGGTACAGCTGGGACCTCTGTAAGTACTATGTGCAATTTCCGGAGGAACCGCCAAACTGATTTCCAGAGTGGTTGTACCAGCTTGTAATTCCACCAGCAATGAAGGAGTGTTCCTCTTTCTCCACAACTTCACCAGCATCTGCTGTCAGCTGACCTTTTTTTATCCTAGCCATTCTGACTGGTATGAGGTGGAATCTCACGGCTGTTTTGATTTGCATTTCCTTGATGACTAAGGATGTTGAACATTTCTTTAGGTGCTTCTCAGCCATTTGTTATTCCTCAGTAAAGAATTCTTTGTTTAGAATTGAAGACCCAGAAATGAACTCATGCACCTATGGTCACTTGATCTTTGACAAAGGAGCTAAAACCATACAGTGGAAAAAAGACAGCATTTTCAACAGATGGTGCTGGCTCAACTGGCGGTCAACATGTAGAAAAATGCAAATCGACCCATTCCTTTCGCCTTGTACAAAGCTCAAGTCCAAGTGGATCAGGGACCTCCACATCAAACCAGATACATTGAAACTAATAGAAAGTAAAATGTGGAAGAACCTCGAGCAAATAGGCACAGGGGAAAATTTCCTGAAGAGAACCCCAATAGCTTCTGCTATAAGATCAAGAATTGACAAATGGGACCTCATAAAGTTGCAAAGCTTTTGTAAGGCAAAAGACTCTGTCAATAGGACAAAACGGCAACCAACAAATTGGGAAAAGATCTTTACCAACCCTATATCTGATAGAGGGCTAATATCCAATGTATACAAAGAACTCAAGAAGTCAGTCTCCAGAGAACCAAATAACCCTATTAAAAAATG
>JADRCD010126203.1:3118-13325 GCA_019843815.1 Montemys delectorum | reverse complement strand
GAAGGACAATCCAGCCTGATATAGCTGTCTCCTGAGAGGCTCTGACAGTACCCAACTAATACAGAAGTAGAAGCTCACAACCATCCATTGAACTGAGTACAGGGTCCCCAGTGAAGGGGCTAGAGGAAGGACCCAAGGAGCTAAAGGGTTTCCAGCCCCTTAGGGCAGACAACAATATGAACTAACTAGTACCCTCAGAGCTCTCAGGAACTAAACCACCAACCAAAGAGTACACATGGTGGGACTAATGGCTCCAGCAGCGTATGTATAGTAGAGGATGGCCAAGTTGGTCATCAATGGGAGGAGAGGCCCTTGGTCCTGTGAAAGTTCTCTGTCCCAGTGTAGGGGAATGCCAGGGCTAGTAACCAAGAGAGGGTGGGATGGTAAGCAGGGGGAGGGGGGAGGAAACAGGAGTTTGTTCTTGTTGTTTTTTGTTTTTTTGTTTTTGTTTTTGTTTTTGTTTTTTGGAGTTTTTTGGAGGGGAAACTGGGAAAGGAGATATCGTATAACATGTAAATAAAGAAAATATCTAATAAAAAAGAAATAGAAAGAGGAAAAAAAGGAAACTAAATGAAATTACTAAATAACAGAGAAGGCAGAGCTATAACTGGAGATTTCTCATCACTAGAAATGAAGCTTCTAGTACCAGGAATGGGATAACATCTCACTGTATTCTCAGTCAAAAGAGTCCAATGGGAAG
Source organism: Montemys delectorum (assembly GCA_019843815.1). Classification (NCBI taxonomy): domain Eukaryota; kingdom Metazoa; phylum Chordata; class Mammalia; order Rodentia; family Muridae; genus Montemys; species Montemys delectorum. The sequence continues at coordinate 12,625 of JADRCD010126203.1, read as the reverse complement.
CCTCAAACAACCTAGACTATTGCTATGGGTTCTCTCCACAAACTCATGGAGTGGCTCTATGGTTGAAGACAACACTTACACAATTCATGGAACACATAGAAGTCAGGCTGGTGTCTACCTTGGGCCTCCATCCCTACTAATGACTGCTCCTGGTACTGAAAGGAAGAAAGTAAACACCAATCTATCTATGAAATCTTCAATCTACATTGGTGACCTGCCTGTAAAATACATGGATACACTAGTCCCACAAAGCTTGTGGGAGTAGCCAACCAATATTTGATTTGAGTTGAGGCTCACTATAGAAGATGGAACACATATCTAACACTGTTTGGATATACAAGACCCTGAGACTAGATAGGTCTTCTGCTAAAAGACCATAGGAATAAAATGTCTCCTAATGACATTTTGTTACACTCATCGATTCATGCCTTGTTAATCCATCATCAGAGATGCTTTCTCCTGCAGCTTATGGTAACAAATATAGAGGCCTTCAGGAAGATGATATGCAGAGAGTGAGAGACCTTGTAATACACAGTCTTAAACAATATATCTCCATCAAGTCCCTTTCCTCAGAGTTCAAAGAACGCTGAGGAAGAGGAGGCAGAAAGAATGCAAAATCCAGAGAGGATGGAGGACATCAAGGCATCAAGACCTCTCTACACAACAGGGATGGTGCTGCTATAACTCACAGAGTCCATGGCAGCATGCACAGTGTCTGCAACATATGTGATCCTAGAGCTGAAAGGAAAAGTAGAAACAAGCTCCTACCCATAGCACAAAACTTATCTCTAGGTGTTAAATTCACCAAAGGAAAAATAATTTTCTCCAAAGGAGTCTCACTGGGAAAACAAACCATTCTTTAAGGTAGGCCCCATACTCTGCAGTAGGTGGCCAACAAGAAATAAAATTAATAGAATCATAGGTGGGTCTTTGTCTTATAAGGATGAATCAGAGCAATTATTTTTATTTATTTTACAGATCTTTGCATGTATATTATGGCTTCTGGTTTGGTCTTTTTATAGATTTCCATTTGTGTAAACATGTTTGTCTCTGCACCAAGATGCAGTTCTTGAGCTTTCTAAAAAAATTTTCCAGTTTGTTGGTTTTGTCCTAATCCAATTTGTTTTTATTCTATTTTATTTTATTTCAATTATTCTTCAGATGCCTGTTTGGTATCTAGTGAGAGACAAAAACGGTGGAATCAGATGGAAGGAGAGGGGTGGAGGAACTGAGAAAAGTAGGGGGAGGGGAAGTATAGTCAGAATAGTCTAATGAAAAAACATTTTTTATAAAAGAAAAACAATAAAAATTTGACTGACACGGGGCTCATGAACTTCGGGCTAAAAGCTAGGAGCTTGGTGACAAGGATGGGTTAAGCCCATCTGTGATAAGGTAGAATGAATGTCTAATGAGCCAGTAGCTCTTTGAGCAGAGGTAGGAAAGGTTAATTAACACATATTGAGTGCTATGGCTGTGCTTAGAAACTTATCATGGGAAAAGAATTACCCCAGAACAGAAGCAGGGAATTGGAAAGTACTTGTAAAAGAGAAAAGAGAAAGCTAGCACAGAGTCAGGCTTGGTAGACAGCAGCAACAAGACTCACCCCATCAGGACAGAATCATCTAGCTCTACCCTCGAGCATCCACAGCCTGATCATCAGTTAAGTAGAGATTGTGCATCCACCTCTGAACCCCTTTGGTTGGCTCAGTGGCCTTCTGCAATATCTCAAGGAAAGGAGATTTAAATGAAGTGTGGTTCCTCTACTGAGAAGTGGTACATCCATGGTTCCTGTGTATTCAGCCCTCCTTACTTGAAGCTCCTCATCTAGAGATCTGACTGAGCATGGTGGAAAGAAAATATTAACCCTGTACTGAACATATAGAGTTTTCTGTCCCTGTTCCCTAGATGATAAAACAAAACTACCTAGGCAGAATCTGCAATGCATTGATATTATGAGTCACTCAGAGATGATGAAAAGTACATGGGAGGACTGAATAGGCTGTATGCAAGTGTGAGAGAATTTCACACTAGGGACAAGTATCTGTGGACTTGGGTATATAAAGTGTTTTTTGCATATGAATACATACATACTCAGGGGAGGCTATGTATAATTTTCAATGAAAAAAAAAGGGAAAATGAAGGGTACTGGCAAGGCAACATCAAGCACATACATGCCATCTCAGTGCCATGTGGAAGGAGAGCCTGTCAAGATGGCTGGGCATGGGTAGGCTTAGCTCTACCTGTACATTCTCATCTTTTATAGGCAGATAGCAGCCTGGAAACAGTGCTTCAGATTCTGAAGGAAGATGACTTTCCACTGTCCAAATTGCAACAACCAAATGGGCTAGTGAAGAAAAAAATCCCAACAATGAAGTCAAGGGTGTGGGAGGAAATAATACTCAAGAGTCCTACCCAAAGGCAGAATTGTCAGGCAACCAAGAAACCTAGTGATACAGTCCCATTAGAACTCTACCAGAGGAGTTTCATGAGTGTGACAGTGCTTGGACCTGTCACACTCCTGTGTGTTATGCTCCTGCCATTTCCATTTTAGTGTGCATGCTATGAGGATGGCAAAGCTTAGGTACCGTCTTAGCTTACAGGTCAATAAAAGTCAAGCTTGGACTTGATTTGTGCAGCACTTCTCATGCAGCAAACCCTGCAGGTGTTCACCTTGTCCACAACACAGCAAAGTGCAAGAAGAACCTCTGCTTTTTCTCCCATGGACTCGTCAACAGATGACTCAGAACACCAAATACAAAATAAGCATTGCACTAGAATAACTGTCTCCTGAAAGGTTTCATCTAGCAGTGGATGGAGGCAGATGCAGAGACCCACAGCAAAACAACAGGCAGAGCATGGGGGGAGAGTCTTGTGGAAGAGTGAGGGATAAGCCAGAGGGGTCAATGACAACACAAACATCCTACAGAGTCACCTAACCTGGGCCTAAGCGAGCTCACAGAGACTGGGACACCAACCATGGAGCATGCAGAGAGTGGACCTAAGCCCTATACACATTTGTAGCAAATGTGCAGCTTGATCTTTATGTGGAACCCTTAACAATAAAGTGGGGGCTGTCTCAGTCCCTTCCCCCATTAGGACTGCCTGGTTGGACCTCAGTAAGAAAGGGAAAGAATGTACCTAGTCCTGCTTGGAATAGATGTCCCAGGGTGTGGTGGTACCCAAGTAGGGGTTTCCCCTTCTCCTCAGTCAACAGGAGAGGAGATGTGGGAGGAGAGATTTGCAAGTGTGGGACTAGGAAGAGAAGGGCTCAGGATATAAAGTGAATAAAAAATAAATTATTTTTAGGGAATAATAACAAGAAGAAAGCCAGTATAACTTTTATCCAGATGCATGTATCACAGAGATAGGTACATAGTGCCTAAAGGGGCCAAGAGGATCATTGAACAGCCAATGAGCCCTGGAGAACAGTGAGGAAGTGAAGTAGTCATCACAGTGTGGGTGGTCTACATAATACCACATGCTATTGGACTCAGCATGGTACTTAGCACACAGCAAATTCAAATACTGCCTTTTGGAATTAGATGTGGTTCCTATAAAAATGTATTTGCTCTGCAGTGGGTTGAAGATGCAGATGGAGTAGCCATAGATGTAGAGAATCAAACGAAGATATAACCTTGATCTTTGGCATGGAAGGTGCAGAGCTTTTGGTTTGCCTCTCTTCAAGAATAGAGGCAACTATTTTCTTTGATAGAAATGGAACACCCACCAGTTGGATGCACAACACAGTGCTCACTGGACTGTTGCCATGCCATACAACCCTCGTCCTTCAATCAAATGGTTGACCTGCCTCCACTGAGGTATGGACATAGTATCTTCACTTCTCTTGAGTTGAGATGTGAGAGTGTTAGGTATGGTGTTTTGTTTGAGGGTGAGTACTTGAAGAGCTTTCTTGAACTCTCTCATGAACCCACACAAATATAAATTTTACAGACAGGAGCTAAACACAGTGTGAGCAATGTTTCCCAGATGGTTCATAAGAAAGGTGAATCTAGACTGCTTCCCGGACACACAGGGTAGAAGCAGGCCCATAAGATGTGAAGTTCATAGACATGGGAGGGCTTCATTGAGCAGGTGACTTAGTGGGAATTTCTAAACATGATGTGCAGAAGCCCAAGCTGATAGTACTGGTCAAGATCACACCTAGGAGAATAGGCAACAAATTGCAAAGCATCTGTGGGTCTTTGAATGAGACTGGTTCCCCCAGGCTCATATACTTATGTACTTAGTCCCAGTCAATTGGCTGTTGGGGAAAAATTAGGAGGTAGTGTGGGTCCACATTCTGCCTTGCAGCTGGGCATGGCCACTGGGGAAGCCGGGGTGCTGGGGACTCATACCCACTCTACCATACCAAGTTTTTTGGCAAGGTCCACTCTTCCACAACATGGGGCCTTGGGAGAATAGGTGACAACTTGTTGGAAGAAGTAAGTCACTGTGGGTTTTGAAACCTTGAAGCCTACATCAGTTCCTTCCTCTCTCCTTCTTTCCTTCCCTCTCCCCCCTCTCCCCCCTTGCTGCCTATGAATAAGGATATGGCTGTCAGCTTCTTCTTCGGTACCATTTTTGCTTGTCTCCATGCTTCCTGCCATGATGCTGATGAGTTAACCATCTGAAACTCTAACCAAACACCCAATTAACTGCTTTCTCATATAAGAGTTGATAGAACAGTGACTAAGACTACAGCCCTCCACAGCAGACTGGATGAAGCAAGCATGCAGCATCTATCCAGATGGCAGAATCTGATGTGACCTATCATTTGTGAATAAATGGTCCTACTTAATAAAGAACACACTCAAAATGCTCATATTTGATATGAGTAGCCAGAGGGGGCATATATAGCTACATATAACTGCTAACTCCTTTTATTTAACGTTGGGTTTTTTATTTAAGGGTTGAGACAGTACTAGAAATATCTCCCCAAGGAAGGCTAGAGTCCCTGATAGGCTATCACTGTCAGCATGGTCAGTATTCATGCCAGCAGCACAGGCTAGGTTTAATGATTCTCAGAGTTGCTCTGGGAACCAGCTGCTCACATGGCAACTGCATGTGTCAGCAGAGAGGGGTAGGTCTGCGCAGTTTCTAGGCATTATCAAGGAGCAAGTGAGTTCTACTTGACTCTATGATAGTACTTCCAGAAATGGTGTCCACTTTCTGCTCAAAGCTCACTGAGGATACACAGGGAGAGGAATTCTGCATTTGTTCACATGTGTACATCTATTTGTTTACACATTAGAGTAGGAGAACTAAATCTGAAGAATTACACAAAGGTTCCTTCCTATGTCGAAGTTATTTTGAACTCTAGTAGTCTAATTAACTCCCCTTCCCCCACCCCCACCCCCCAGCCATATCGGGAATTTTGTTGTATCATAACAGACAGAGAGTCAAGGGTCATAATGCTAAGGAGGTTATTTTCTTTTTCCTGATACCTATCCCCATAGGTACTCTATATTCATTCAACACCTCTTCTTTTGACAATTTAAAGTGAAGTTTTCAAATTGCATAGCAATGGAGGAAGTGCTGCCAAATGCTACTTTTGGTGAATCATATATTCTGGACAGGGAGGGTGGTTTGTTTGTTTGTTTGTTGATACAGAAATAGTAATAAGCCTCCCATAAAAGGCCTAGGACATTAATTCTTATGCATTCACACAGCCACTGACTCCCCAATTCTCCAGGGAAAAATCTTTCTGGACATGACAGGAAAAAGTAAATACTATCTTAAGATATGACTTCACAGCGTCTAGAAAGGAACACACAGCAGAAGCATCTTCTTCCAGCATGCTTACAAACAACCTGCACTGGTATCTCCTAACTAGCTCAGCCTTAGTTTCTTCCTCTGAAAAATAGGGGCACTGGCTCAGATTAAATTCCAGCTGCCCTTCAACTGTAAACATCTATACCAACCTAGACTTAGCTTGCAACTGGATAAACTGAATTCCTACTTCATGTCCCTGTGTCTTGCTTTTGTAAGTTCAAGGTGGAATATCTTCATGTGGTCCATCTTCTGCTCCTTAGAGGAACTTCGGTATGCATGCATTCTATGTGGAATATTCATGAACTCTTCTCGAAGTAGAGGCTGAGGAGGGAGGAACAAGTCCAAACTCCACACTAGTTTGCTGTAGCAGAGAGGAGGAGCCCAGTGTCCCCTTGTGGTAGGGCTGCTCTCCATTCTGAAGTTTTGCCAGCTAAGAGGGCGTAAGGCTGAGCGGTGCACATGTTTTATTGTGTCTACATTTGACTAAGTGTTGGTGCAACACTCCCACCCACAGAGAAATGTTTTTTTTTCTCTCATAAACTTTCTTTTTAATGGCATTAATCATCCATCTTTTCCTCAGAGGCAAAAGCACTCTTGTAATTTCTTTCTAAAAATAAACAGGATTTTACACAATTCATAATTGGCAATGAAGGTATCATGTGGGAAATTCTACTAACTGTAACAGGTGAAATTGTTCAGAACCCTCCCTGTGTAAACCTCTGTGTTGGTGGAGGTTCTGAGCTTATCTCTGTGTTAGTAATTAAAGGGCTTAATGATGCCAAAATAAACTGAGAGTTCTGCACCATGTGGAGCATTTTGACAAAACAGAAGAAAAATCTTGCTTCTTAATAATATCCATCTGTAACTACTGAAAGATCCATAAATCTCTTCCTCCAGTTTTTTCCCCTTCTCTGAGAAAAAGAGAAGCCTGTGGTTGCTGGGCACACTCACTTTTCTTGACTTTCCAGCGAAGTCTCTCTCCCACTGTTCCCTCCCATTGGCACTTTGCTTAGCACAGTCAGATAAATACCTGCACCAAAGAAGCTACTGGGGCCAGAGCACACCTCAGGCATCAGCCCAGCCCAGCTCCGCCCTCTCAGAAAAAGGGGTGGGTGGAGGAAAAGAAGAGGAGTAAAAAGGATAGGAGAAAGGGAAGTGAGGGAGGCATAATAGAAGAGAGATTAAAAGGTGCTGCCAATTTTCCTCAAAAAATAGTAATCACAGACACCTGCCAGTCAAATACTGTTGCCATCACTGATCTGAAAATGTGTAGATAAAATTAGATAAAGCCCTTTTATTTCTTCTTATCATGGGTGGAAAATAGCTGACATGTGATTTTCAGTGTTATTTCTTCAAATCTGCCATGGCCTGAGTTTCAGCAGCACTCTTCATGGTCTGTAGTCACCCTACCTCAGGGAGTTCTGTGTTCTTTTCATCTTTCCTGGTTATCTTTGATGTGTGTGTGTGTGTGTGTGTGTGTGTGTGTGTGTGTGTGTGTGTGTATGTGTGTGTGTGTGTATCCTTGGATATCCTTAGCTACACTTTCTTCCCAGTTTCTCCGGCTTCTCTGATCCTGAAAGTTCATCATCCAGTTCATCACCATTTAACATACTATGCAATGTGCTGAACCTCAGGAGCCATAGGCAGTAATTGAACAGAGTGTGGGGTGGTTTGGGACAAATTGCATCAATCATGTACAAGACATGCAGGGCAGGAAGATAGACAGATGCTTTGTGGATGAAAAGCAACCAAACACAGACCAACTCCCTCCAATCTCCAAGGAGAAAAAGAAAGGGGAAGGTCTATGAAGAGGCCTAATGAGGATGGGGAGGAATCAAATAGGATCTAGAGAATTTTCCCAGAGTAGAGAGTACGAGGCTGTCATATAGTGAGGAGGAGTCTTTCAGTGCATGGAGAATTCTGTCAATGTGAAGAGGACTCTGGCAAAGTGGGAAGGACCCCATCAGAATGCATAGGGCTTCATAAGAATGGGGAGCACATTGTTAGAGTGGGTATGTCCCTGTCAGAATGAGAAGGATTCTATCTTCTGTATGTCACAGAGCCCAGGAAGCAGGATATGATCACCCACTTCCAAAATAAGAGAAGAGGAACTCAGTGTCTGGTACCAGCTATATAGCACTATGTCAACTGCCTTAGTCAACCTACATACAGCAGACAGGGCCATTAGAACACTTTGAGGCCAAATGCTCTAGAGAAAAGGGAAAGGACATGTCAAAAGCAAATTTCAAACCTGGCCGAAATCTTTGTGACATTTATGCTCAAGAGGCATGTCTGTAGTCCCAGGTTTTTTATTTTAAAGTTCACCTGTTCTTGTGCTGAGCCTTACAATGCCTGAACACTCACTCTGGTAGCTCATGAATGTCTTTCTGTCATGTGCACTGCCTGGGGCATGCCTGGTCTGTGAATGTTAGTGCATACATCAGTGAACACTTCAGACCTGAGTGACTAAGTAAAGGTATGCTGTAAGCCCATGGTAGTTGTTAAAATGCTTGTAACCATTTTCTATATTTTGTCTTGGCCTTTATTTATCCCTCCCACTGGCTTTTCTCACAGGAACTAATTACAACTATAAGATATAATCAACATGTGCAGTTTCATGACCCTATGTTGGACTGCAAGAAGCAGTTTATAGAGCTGGTGAATGCAGTAGCTGAAGAGTTCTACATCCGAGTTTAGAGACAGCAGGAAGAAAGAGCCATTGGGCCTGCTGGGGGACTTTGAAACCTCAAAGTCCATCACCAGTGACACACTTCCTCCAACAAAGCCACATCTCCTAATCCTTTCAAATAGTGTCACTCCTTAAACATTCAAGTATATACACCTAAGGAGATCACTCTTATTCACCACCATAGATACCGTGACTAAGGCAACTCTTAAAAGAAGACATTTGATTGGTAAGCGTGATTACAGTTTTAGAGTTAGTCCATTATTATGGTGAGAAGCATGGAAGCAGGTAGGCTGACATGGTGCTAGAGAAGCAGTTTGAGAGCTTTGCATCCCAGTCCTCAGAGAGAAGGCAGACAGAGAGAAACTGGACCTGTTGAAGAGCTTTTGAAATCTCAAACCCCACCTCCATGGATATACTTCCTCCATCAAGGATACAGCAACTCCAACAAGGCCACATCTAATCCTTTTCAAACTGTGCTACTCCCTATTAACTAAATATTCAAATTTATGAGTCTTTGGGAAGGGATGTTCTCATTCAGAACAACACAACCAATCATGAGTAGAGCATTTATAAATATTAGTGTACAAGCTTTTATATGGGTACAAGTTTTCATCTTTCTTATATGAATATCCAGCGGAGGACTCTGGAATCGTACTTTACAGCATATTTACACATACAAGAATCTGTCAAGTCTCTTCCCCTTGGAGCTGAGTACTTTGCATTTCTAACAGCTCTGATCTAAGTTTCTGTTACCCTACATTGCCAGCTATCTTTGCTAATGCCATTATTTTTTTAAACTCTTTTGAGGTTAAAAAAAAGATGGGAAGCCATGGTCACTCTGGTTTTCATTTTCATTTCTCCAGCAGATAAAGATGCTCAACATTGTTTATTGTTCATGTTACCATATTTCCTTTGCTTCTACATCTTCTATTCATGCCTTTTACTGATTCTATTTTGAAGATTTTGATGTTAAAACTCATCTTTTCCTCTGGAAGGAAAGAAAGAAAGAAAGAAAGAAAGAAAGAAAGAAAGAAAGAAAGAAAGAA
>JADRCD010126198.1:0-11930 GCA_019843815.1 Montemys delectorum | reverse complement strand
TGTTATCTGAGGTAAGTAGTTTAAGTATGTTAAGTGGTTCTTTAACCATACTATAGTGAGCACAATGGGATAGGTGCTTTTTGGAGAACTCAAAGGTGCTGGATCTAAGTTCAAAGAGAAGCATTTCTCATGCTCATTCTAGGATATATCTTCATTTAAAATCCTTTAGGTTAAGATTAAGCTTTCTAAAAGTTAGTTTAAGAATTGAAAACATGGGCTGTAGTGATGGTTTAGTCATTAATGGTTAGGCTCACAACCAAAAATATAAGAATTGAGACACAATACTAATACAGTAGGAACAGTAATTTCTTGACCTAAGGGATTTCCTTTTGGGTGTGTTTTGCTAAGTGAAACTTGTTCTTTTTGACTATTATTTTATCTTAAAAGAAAGACATTTTTATATACAAAAGTACAAACTAAAAGGAGATACCATCTAGAAAATATAAGAAAACTCTTCATGGTTATAAATTATACATGAATTTAATGTGTTATGAATTCAATATAATAAAAACTAAAGAAGAAATTTTTATAAAGCTTAATGTGATGCAACATGAGTATTCATAGATAAGAAAACAAATTGAAATAAAAGCCATCATGGTTATTTATACAAATGGAAAATGAACATACTCTAAATAGCAAGAGCTAGAACAATCACAATTGAAAACAGATCAATTTTAGGGGAATATGAGATGACTTTGGTGAATTCCAAGGAGAAAAGTTAGAATTATATCATTCGGAAATTGGTGATGTTTCTGGAACAAAAAGGTGATCAAATATGAAGGTTTTGGATAGTTTTTATTAACTTGGCAAAAGCTAGAGTTATTTGGAAAGAAAAAATTTCAATTAAGAAAAATGTCTCCACTGGCCTGGCCTGTGGGCAAGCCTCTGGTGTGTTTTCTTGTAGAGAGAATCTTTTATCAGCAATGTCTGTCAATAAAAAAGCCCATGGCCAAAGAACTGAGGCAGGAAATAGGAGGTAGAACCCTGGCAGGAAGAAAAAGGATTCTGGGGCAGTCTCTGAATTGTCCTTCCTTTAGTCTCTGCTCCATAGTTAGCCTCTACAACTCCTTCCATGGGTATTTTGTTCCCCCTTTTCAAGAAGGAACTAAGAATCCTTACTTTGGTCTTCCTTCTTCTTGAGTTTCTTCTGGTTTGTGGTTTGTACTTTGTGTATTTCAATCTTCTAGGCTAATATCCACTTATCAGAGAATGCATACCACGTGTTTTCTTTTGTAATTGGGTTACCTCACTCAGGATGATATTCTCCAGGTCTATCCATTTCCCCAAGAATTTCATAACTTCATTGTTTTTAATAGCTGAGTAGTATTCCATTGTGTAGATGTACCACATTTTCTGTATCCATTCCTCTGTGGAGGGGCATCTGGGTTGTTTCCAGTTTCTGACTATTATAAATAATATGAATATAGTGGAGCATGTGTCCTTATTACATGATGGAGCATCTTCTGGGTATATGTCCAGGAGTGGTATAGCTGGGTCCTCTGGTAGAACTATGTCCAATTTCCAGAGGAACCACCAAACTGATTTCCAGAGTGATTATACGAGCTTGCAATCCCACCAGTAATGAAGGAGTGTTCCTCTTTCTCCACAACCTTGCCATCATGTGCTGTCACCTGAGTTTTTTATCCTAGCCATCCTGACTGGTGTGAGGTGGAATATCAGGGTTGTTTTGATTTGAATTTTCCTGATGACTAAGGATGTTGAATTCTTCCCATATTCAATCATCAAATCCAGACACTATTGTGGATGCCAACAATTGCTGGATGACAGGAGTGTGAGATAGCTGTCTCCTGTGAGGCTCTGACAGTACCCGACTAATACAGAAGTAGGGGCTCACAGCCATCCATTGGACTGAGTACAGGATCCCCAATGAAGGAGCTAGAGAAAGGACCCCAGGAGCTGAAGGCTTTGCAGCCCCTTAGCATGAACAACAATATGAACTAACTAGTACCCTCAGAGCTCCCAGGGACTAAAACTCCAACCAAAGAGTTCACATGGGGAGGGGATCTCATGGCTTCAGCAGCATGTGTATAGCAGAGGATGGCCAAGTCGGTCATCAATGGGAGGAGAGGCCCTTGGCCCTGTGAAGGTTCTATGCCCCAGTGTAGGGGAATGCCAGGGCCAGAAGCTGGAGGGGGTGGGATGGTGAGCAGGGGGAGGGGGGAGGGGACAGGGGATTGTTTTAGTTTTAGTTTTTGTTTTTTATTTTACCTTTTTTCTTTCATTTTTGGAAGGGAACCTGGGAAAGGAGATATTGTAAAAAAGAAAACATCTAATTAAAAAAAAAATCACAGAATGTAAATCAGAAAAAAAAGAGGAAAAAAAAGGATCCTGGGAAATAGTTAGAGAATAAAAGGAGACACATGGAGAGATCAAGGAGGAAGATTCGAGATAGATGCTAGGGGAGATGTTGAAGAGACAGGAAGGATGAAGCAAGGCAGAACTGAAGGAGTGTTAACTAGCCAAGTTTTTTAATTGCTTAAATAAGTTACAAGTTAGTCAGGGAATAAGCCAAAACTGTGGCCAACACATTTAATAATAAATTGTTAGTCTCAGTTTTATCATTCCAGGAGCAGAGGCTGGGAAGGAAAATGGATTATTATTACTATTTTTTTTTTTTTAACATTTTCTTGATTGATGTGGGAGTTCCCAGATCACTGTAGGCTGTGTCACTCCTGGCCTTGTGGTCCTGAGTGCTGTAAGATAGAACACTAGGCAAACCATGAGGAGCATGCCAGTAAAGAGCACTCTTCCATGCTCTCTGCATGGGCTTCTGATTCCAGGTTCCTGCCCTGCATGAGTTCCTACCCCAACTGCCTTCTGTGATGAACTGTGATGATGTGCAATCCAAATTAACCCTTTCTCCCCCAAGTTGCTTTTAGATGTGTTGTCTTTATCACAGGATACAACTCTTGTCTAACACAGATGTCATCCACCAGCGTATAAAGAAAACAGAAAACAGGAAAAGTTTTAGAAAGGTGAAGCGATTAAAAAAAAAACAAAAAACAATTTCGTTTTCACATCCAAAGACTTCTTTGTGTCATCAGTATTTCGTACTGAGTGGTAAATATTAAGGTGACTCTTGAAGAGAGTACTGAGATTTAAGGTTGTTGAATAAGCAGCCACGGACCCAAAAATCATGTACAAGTAAGGACAGTCAGACTGGCTTCAACTCAGTGCTGTTTAGTACTAAGTATTGCAGACTTCAGAGAGAAGCCATTGGTGACCCAGAAATGTCAAGCCCAGTTATGTTGTCCCGCTAAGAGGAAAGCTATGGGAAGATACTTCCAAGTGCATAAGACCTTGGGAATATAATACCCAGGGGTTTCTTTAAAACACTTCACAGTGATTTCATCTATCTCACAGTAGAGACTTATCATATGGAAAAAAAGACTAGACTATGCTACAATTAGGTGGTAGTGAAGGAAATTGTGGAATAAGTATAAAAACTAGATCATCATTCATTATATAAAAGTCAGTGAACAAATAGATACAAGGGACAATAATTTTTAATTTCTTGGTTGTTTCCCAGTCTGTTTTTAAAAAATAGATAGACCTCATTTTAAGAGCACAACTATGTAGAAAGTATGAGATTCTCTCTCTTTTACCTCCTGCCTCCTAGTCCCTTGCAATACAGAGTAGAACAGATTTGTCCCAACCAAGTGCCTTACACTCACACACTATTAATACTCAACCCAGCACTTACAGCACACTCATGGTGTTGCACATATATGAATCTGGGAAGATGTAGAATATATTCATCATTACAGTATCCTATGGAATTCTTTCCCTGTCCTGAAAACCCTTGTATTCTTCCTATTTATCCCTTTTTCCTTCAAACCCTGATAGCCATTGAGTTTCTCTTGGTACTGGTAGCTGTGGATTTTCCACTCTTTCATGTATTTGGGATAATTTTCAGTGTGCAGACTTTATGGTTTGGTTTCTTTCACTCACTAAGATGTTCTTACTATCACTTGTCTGCTTAGTGCAAATGATAAACAGTATCCCACTGTTTTAGTTTGGCACCATTTGGTTTTGGTATTTATCCACAAGGGATATCCCAGTTCCTTCTAAATTTTGTGTATAAAACTTTCATCTTGGGAAAAACACCAAAAGATGTGATTGCTAGATTTTCTGATGAGAATGTACAGTTTCATAAGAAATTGCCAATTGTTTCTCCAGATGGTTGTAATTATTTGTATTCCCACAAGCATTGGGTGAGCATTCCCATTGCTCCACAACTTTATCAACATCTGCTGTTGTCAATATTCTAGATTTTGAAATTTTTACAGAGGTAGTGGTAGCTCATTACTGTTTAATATGTTGTTCTTTTTGACACATGGTTTTGAAAACCCATTTATATGTTAATTTTACCACTTATACAACATCTTTGTAGAGGTATCTTAATAGGGATTTATTCATTTAAATTGGATTTGTTCTTTTTTTTTGTTTGTTTTGTTTTGTTTTGTTTTTTCGAGACAAGGTTTTTCTGTGTAGCTCTGGCTGTCCTGGAACTCACTCTGTAGACCAGGCTGGCCGCGAACTCAGAAATCCACCAGCCTCTGCCTCCCAAGTGCTAGGATTAAAGGCATGCGCCACTACTGCCCAGCAGATTTGCTCATTTTCTAGTAGCTACAATAATTGTTTGGTTTTTTGTTTTAGTTTTTCCAGCGTTGAGTTGTTTAGATGATGTGACAATTTCTAAATGCCTCATCTGCAGGATCAGAACCCAGCAGTTCCTACTGTGTTTTTGAAGGTAAAATGAGAACAACGCAAATTGCTTCTTGTATCGCTTACCCACAGGTCAGCAGTTCTCTACATTATATTATATTTTTTTGTCCAAGTAATATAATATTTCATATTTACAAAAGAGAAGCCTTCACATAGACCATTGCTTTTCAATCTGTTCTCCCAGAGTACCTAATTCCTCAGGCTTGTCGCTGGTAACTTAACATAATACCAGATGCAACCTCACCCACCCCTTATACCTCCTGTGGATCTCAAAGACCATCTCCTCCAGGTCCTTCTACCCCTTTTGATTGCTGCATCCAACACTAGCTGGCATTCTCTGGGACCATACTAGTTTAGCAGGCCAGCAAAACAAACAACACACAGCCATCCTACTCTCTGAAAATTCAGAGATAATCAGAAACCAAGGAACAAAACACCTATTGAACAAGGACAAACCAAGGATTCAGCATTCTTATGCAGTCAGCACCTAGACCTCAAACCCAGATACTTATATGCCAACAACAACACAATCAATAAAAGCCAGGACAGTATGTCTGCCCTAGAGTTCAGGTGTCCTATCATAGCAGGCCATAAATATTCCAATATAGCTGGATCACAAGAAACAGACCTTAAGACTAACTCTATGAAGATCATAAAGGTCCTTAAAGAGGAAATTAAAATAAAATCACTTAAATCTAGGTATGTCTCCTTCAAAAAAACTCAATTGGATAAAAAGACAAACCTTTTAAAGAAAGCCAAGAAACAAAAAAAACCCAATAGTTAAAGAAAACAAATAAAAGTATTCAAGACATGAAAATAGAAATAGAAAGCAACACATAAACCACAAATTGAGGGAGTTCTGGAAATCAAACATTTAGGAATTCAAACAAGAGCCACAGAGGCACACTTTACCAATAGAATACAAGAGATGGAAGGTAGAATCTCAGGTATTAAAGATATGATGGAAGAAATGGTTAAAGAAATTGGTCAAAGAAAATGTTAAATCTAAAACAATTTCTGAAACAAACATCCAGGAAATTTGGGATACTATGAATATACCAAAGCTAAGAATAATAGAAAAAGAAGGAGAAGAATCCCAGCTCAAAGGCCTAGAAAATTTTTTCAACAAAATCATAGAAGAAAAAGTTCCTAACTTAAGAAAGGATGTATGTATATGTATGTATGTATGTATGTATGTATGTATGTATGTATGTATGCATGTATGTATGTATAAACATACAAGAAGCACACAGACACTAATAGGTTGGACAGGAAAGGAAGTCTCCTTGCCACATAATATTTATAACAATAAACATGCAGAACAGAGAAAAATATTAAAAGCTTCAGGGGAAAAAGGCCAAGTAATATATAAAAGCAGACCTATTAGAATTACACTTGACTTCTCAATGGAGACTCTCAAAGTCAGAGGGGTCTGGAAAGATGCACTGCAGACTCTATGAGACCACAGATGCCAGCTCAGACTACTATACCCAGGAAAGATGTCAATCACAATAGATGGAGAAAATTAGATGTTTCATAATAAAGGCAAATCTAAGAAATATATATCTACAAATCCAGCTTGACAGAGGTGCTAGAAGGAAAACTCCAAACTGAGATTCTAATTACAACTATGAAAACATGAGCAATAAATAATCTCATTCCAGAAAAACCAAAAAGAAGGAATACATACACTCACTCAGGCACACATACACACACACACACACACACACACACACACACACACACGCATGCACACATTGCCACCACTACTACCACCACCATCACTAATAACAGCAACAATAAGTGATCAACAATCAATTGTTGGCTGTTGACATCTCTCAATATCAATGGTATCAATTATCTAATAAACAGACACAGTTAACAGAATGGATGTTAAAACAGGATTCATCCTTCTGCTACATCCAAGAGGCTGTATATCTCAGCGTCAGGGATAGACAGTATCTCAGGGCCTCATTGCCAAGGACGTATCCATACAGCTCATTGAATATGGAGAGATGAAGTTGGTGGCTGCAATGAGCCTTCACCCATTCCAATCTCTTTGATGCAGAGAGGTACTCTGTAGGCTACTGATACAAATGTGGACACTAACTGAGCCACAAAACCTTTGACCTACAATCTACCCTACCTGCAAGACGTGCTGAGCAATGGTGGCACAGAATTTGTGAGAGTGGCTAACCAAGGTCTTATTTAGCTTGAGGTCCATTCCATGAGAGAAAACCTATGTTCAACACAGCTTGGACGGAATGGGGGGAATGGGAGACTCAATAGCCCAAAGATCTAGGGTAGAACCAAACACAAGAAAACCATTGAAATCATTTCGGTTATACTCATAGAATTCTGCCTTGCCCAGTCATCATCAGAGATACTTCCTTTTGTAGTAGATGGGGAGGGTTGCAGAGATCCACAGCCAGATATTATACAGAGAGAAAGTCTATATAGGAAGTCTCCACAGGGTCCCTCCCTTCAGAGCTTGAGTAGTTCCATAGAAGAGCAGATGGAAAGATTGTAGGAGCCAGATGTGATGGGAGACAGCAGAACACAGCCCACTGAATCAACTAAGCAGGGAACATATGGGCTCACAAAGACTTAAGCAGCAAGCATGGGGCTTGCAGGGGTCTTCACTAGGTCCTCTGTGGATATGTTGTGGCTGTTTGCTTGGTGTTTTTGTAGGACTTCTAAATGTGGGAGCAGGTGTATCTTTGACTTTTTTTTTCCAGCATAATATTTTTATGATAATTTGGGACTCTCACATAATTTTACATCCACTTCTGGCCCTCCCAGATCCACTCCTCTTTGTGACTACCTCTCTCACAAAAGAAAAAGAAGAACCAAAACAACAAACTCAACAGCACAAGTCTAATTTGTGTTGCCCATATGCTCGCTGAAGCATGGTCCAACTTCCACTGGACAATTCCTTAAAAAACAGAGTCCTTCCCCACCTGTACCCTTACCAGAAGCCGTCAGTTGTGGTGAGCTACATGTTAGCATCTGTTTTACAAATTTTAAGAGATCTTTTTTGATGATTTCCTGTCTAGGGTGTTACTTTTGGGGGTGTGAGGTGGGGGCAGGGATTGCATAGAAGCCTTCTATTACTCTGTTTCTCAACTGTGAGTCTTCAGTTGTCAATATCTCTGCAAAAGTAACTTTTTTTTTGCCTTTTATAGTAAGTGGGAACACAGATCATGGACTTCCACATGGTTACTTATGACAGCATAGACCATAGATAGCCACATGGCCTTCATTGTCAGCACATGCCATGGCCATGCATGGTCTCTGGTGGCATAGACTACAGACTTCATCATGGCCCCTAGCTGCTGCAGAACCATAGACCCCATCATGGCCCTTAGAGGCAGCCACAAACCACAGACATCAACATTGCTTTAGGTGGCAGCACAGACCATGGACACCTTCATGGCCTTGGGTGGTAACATAGACCAGAGGAATTGACTATGCGCCAGGCTGCATTGGGATCATGAACTCCAATATGGCTCTTGGCACCATGAACCACAGACAGTTGCATGGTCTTCTGCAGCAGCTCAGACTATGGACATCTACTCGATATCTAGCAGTAGTCTAGACTACAAACACCCACGTGAACATGGCCTCAACATGCCTGGGGTAGCAGTTTAATCCATAGCGTGGCCTCTGAGGGCAGTATGAACCATGGAGGTCTTTCAAGAAGATCCAATCCAGAAATGAGCTGGTCTTCACCTTGGACATCCTGCTGTTGCTCAGAGTCAGTGATTGTATTGCTGGACAGTGTGTTCAGGGGCTGAGTCTGTGCAAGGTCCTAGCTGCTGTATGCCACCGTGCCAAACCTACTTGGGAACAGCATGTTCCCCCTGTCTACTGCAGCCTTCTCTCACACCTGTGACTGCCTTCTGCATCTCTAGCTCCGTCTGTCTCCACCCTGAACACGCTGTGCCATTCCTCCATCTTTCCTACATGTTCATTTCATATTTGTTCATCACAGTGGCATTGGAAGATGCAGTGTGTCACATAGTGTATTCTTCTTCCCAAACAGCTTTATATGAAAATATTTATTGCAATAAGTTTTGGTCTGGTTCAAGGTTTCTGACACACCATAAATACTGGACCATCACAGTGATTCATCTCAGATATTCTGCTATTGCCTAGAGTCTAGGTGAGGTTGGAACTGGGTAGAGCATCTGTGGTCAGTTTCCATACAAGCTCCAGCCTGCCGCGGCACTCCTCACCATCCTCAACCCTCCCAGGGCTTGACCTTTGTGCTTATAGCCTCTAGGCATCATCACTGCTCTCCACTTTCCTAGTAGGACAAGCATCTCAGGCTGCAATGACAGCAGCTCACTGCTAGGGGCCCTGCTAATGGGCATAAGACCGGCTCTGTTTAGTAATGGCATCTGATGATGTGGTATGAGCTCTTTCCTCTTCCTGCTCCAGCAGCTTGAAGGTAGAGTAGATATTGAGGTACTGACTCAAAATGCTGGATCCGGACCTGATGGCAGTTGTGTTGGTCAGTCCAGGCCCTCCTGGTGGCGTTCACCCATGTGGGCCTTGTATATTTGACTCTTTTGCCTACTCTTGGGGGACTCTTTCCTTCCTGTTAGGTTGCCTTGTCCAGCCTTGGTGTGAGGGCTTTTGCCTTGTCTTATTGTATCTTCTTTTCTCCTGTTTGACTGTTTTCTTGGGGTTTCTGGGGTGGGAGGCTAATCTTTTTTTGAAAGGAGACAGAGAGGGGAGTGGATCCAGGAAAGAGAGAAGGAGTAGGAGGGATCAGAGACAAGTGGAGGAAGAGAAAACTGTGGTCCAGATGTATGGAAAAACCATCTATTTAAAATAACCAGAAAACAAACAAACAAAAACCCCAAACAAACAAACAAACAAACAAACAAAGCTATTTTTAGTGCTCTTTATTATGTTTTTCTGTTATAATGCCCATTTATCTTCCCATTGCAATGTGTGAAAGAAAAGACATGAATCACTGTTTCTGTATCTGGAGTGTGGCATTCTCAGCGTGTTTTGGCTTTTATTCCTATATGCTTATTTTTATAAACTACATATACATCAAGTTATGAAAACAATATATACTTTTAAGATAAATAATATAATAAGCTAGATTTGTGGGCCTATGATGTGGAGAGTCACAAGTATGTCTGTAAATTTCTGCTTTTGTTGTAAAGAACATAGAATTAGTTTATAAATGGGTTTCTGTTTCAGTAGCCTTCAGCCTTAACACGCTGCTATCAATGAGGGCTTACAAGGCCTTTGACCAGAGTCCTGAGATTTTGTGGAGTTGGAAACCTCTTTATGTGTCTGATTCTATTCTTTCTCAAAATTATAAGCATTGTGTAGAATATTATTATTATTATAAAGCTGTAATTTCATTTCAAACATATAGAAAAGAGTAAAATAATAAAATGGATATCCATGTATATGCAACATGTATAAATCTGAGCATTTTGCCTCATTTGCTTCAGATCTTCGCTTCCTAAAGAATGATGTGTTTTGGGCCAGCTGTGGTAAAGCATGGCGGTAATTCCAACACTGGGCAGCATTGACTGGAGGAAGGAAAATGAATTCAAAACCAGCCTCGGCTTTATAAGTTTAAAGACCACTTAGGACTATATGAAATCTCATCTCAAAAGACAAAAGGTAACCAAACAAAAATCAGGGAAACAATGGCATACCTTAAATATGCTTGCCTTCTAGAATTAGATTCTAACTAAATTATTGTTCCCTAATTAAATTTTTTTCAGAAAGTGCTCTTTCCTTTTCTTCATGCTCCTGATTTTTACTTCTAGTCAGGTATATTTTTGTTAAAGTAATTTTAGAATTAAGAACTTTAAAAAAAAATTTGTAGGTGTCCCAGGATATATCGGAAATAATTAATATCTTCCTATTCCTAGTAAATAGTGTTTTACCCATTTATCTAATACAGTTGTGGTTTATGACATATGGCAGCATCTGTTGTCAACATCAAAAATACCAGGTAGATTAAGTCTCAAGTCCAACCTTGAGAAACCTCATTAAAATTCAAAACTCAGCACCAACTATTAATAACATTCATTCCTGTTTTGCAGTAAGCGTGAAAACAATGCATTTCATTTTCAGGCGAAGGGAACTGGGGAGCCTTCACAGGTTTAACCATCCTGTAGGACTGCACCACTTTGTATTCTGAAACTGGAACTCCTACTGGTTAAACATGTGACATATGTCTTGCTTCATGTGAGAAAAATAAACTCAGTTAGAAATGAGAGATTTATGGGCCTGGGCCACACTACTGCACAGGTGACATTAAAAGTTAGAAATTTAGTTTTGGTTTAGAAAGAGATTTTCTGTATCTTAGTGACCTATCAAATACCATTTAACCAATATGGCCAGAAGAAGATGATTGTGCAGATAGGATAGGACCTAGCAACTAACAACCTCCTTTACATTAATTCTAATCTGACTGGAGCTCATTAAAGTTTAAAGTTGAGAGTTCCAGAAAATAAT
Organism: Montemys delectorum; assembly: GCA_019843815.1. Classification (NCBI taxonomy): domain Eukaryota; kingdom Metazoa; phylum Chordata; class Mammalia; order Rodentia; family Muridae; genus Montemys; species Montemys delectorum. The sequence continues at coordinate 683 of JADRCD010126198.1, read as the reverse complement.
TGGGAAGATCAAGTTCTCTTTAAGATCCCAAACACTTCTTGACCAAAATGCATGAGTCACTGGGTGAAGTCCTTCCCAGTATTTAGAAAATGTATGACTGAGGCGGGACCAGCTGGGAGGCATGGGCCCCAGGAAGTGCAGAGGAGTCACAGGACTGCAGGGACTGGAGTCTCTCAGCTTCCGAGGGACAGAGCTGGATCAACGAACATCTCTGCCCCCTCCCTGCTAGGGGAGGGCTTCCCCCCAAGGCCGGCTTTAGCCCAAGGACTCAGGTGAGATCCGCCATTTTCTCTCTGGGATCTTGCTAAGGCAGGACCAGACGGGAGGCATAGGCCTCAGGAAGTGCAGGGGAGTCGCAGGACTGCAGGGACAGGAGCCTCTCAGCTTCCGAGGGACAGAGCTGGATCAGCAAACATCTCTGCCCCCTCCCTGGGAGCACAGGGTTTCCCTCCAGGACGAGCTTCAGACCAAGTACTCAGGCGGGACCAGCTGGGAGGCACAGGCCTCAGGAGTGGAAGGGGAGTTGCAGGGCAGCAAGGAAAGATCAAGCTCTAAGACACCAAGAACTTCTAACACCAGAGATCAAGAGATGGTGAAAGGCAAATGCAAGAATCCTACCAACAGAAACCAAGACTCCTTGGCTTCACCAGAACCTAGTACTCCCACCTCAGCAAGCCCTGGAT
>JADRCD010126197.1:0-12009 GCA_019843815.1 Montemys delectorum | reverse complement strand
TCTCCTGCCAATAAGATATGCAGTGGTAAAAGATGGAGCAAAAAATTGAGGGACTAGACAACCAGGGACTGCCCCAGCTTGAGACTTATACTGTGGGAGGGAGTCCACCACTGATACTATTAGTGATATTCTGCTATACTTGTAGACAGGTACCTAGCATAGCTGTCATCTGAAAGGCTTTACCCCACAACTGATGGAAACACATGCTAGACCCACAGCCAAACATTAGGCAGAGTATGAAGAATCCTGTGGAAAAAGGGGAGGAAGGATTGAAGGAGCCAGAGAGGTCAAGGACACCACAAGAAACCCTACAGAATCAACTAACCTGGGCCCATAGATGCCCACAGAGACTGAGCTACCAACTAGAGAGCATGCATGGGATGGACCAAGGCCCTCTGCACATGTGTAACAGTTGTGCAGCTCAGACTTCACTCCTAACAGTGGGAACAGGGGCTGTCTTTGACTCTGTTGCCCGCCTTTGGATCCCTTTCCCCTAACATAGGCCAAGATGCACCAAGTCCTACTGTAACTTGATATGCCATGGTGAGTTTATATCCACCTCGAAGGCTCCCCATTTCTGAAGAGAGAGGGAGGATGGAGTTAAAGGATGAAGTGAGGATGAGAAGGAGGAACTGGGAGGAAAGGAGGGAGGGAAAGCTGCAATACAGATATAAAGTAAATAAATAAATCAATTAATTAAGAAAAAGTTTTACCCATGGTTCCACACCTACGATAGCATTGATTTTACATCACCATATTTAATTGATCCCCTTTCTGAAATTTATCCTTTATCTTAGTTACAATTCATATAAGAGCCTGTATCTCATGCCCCTTTTAACATGGACATTTTAACATGTTTTCTATCAAATTGTCAGTCTCACACGGTTAAGACACTATTTTCCTAAGAGATGCTGTCATTTATTCTATGTTAAGAAAATTGTATATGGAGTGTCTCATATATTGAATTAAATAAAAAATTTAATAAAAGGGGAAAAAAAAGACCTAAATGCATTTAGTAGCAGAACCTTCACTTGGGTGAACAGAGCAGGTGGAGAGATACACAAATACATTCAAAGCAGAGCTACTGAGGAACACAGTGTACCAGATTAGTTGGCATTATTTGCTGCCTGGGTGGTAGGTTCAGAGACAAGCCCGCCCAGCAATCTGGAGGTAAATTTGGCAAAGAAAGCTGCCCAGAAGCTCTTGGCCTCTCTCACAGCACTCTACTTTGCTGTTACCAAACTCTGATTTTGTTGTTTGACTCTATGCATCAGGTGACAGCATTTCTAACAGGTGTCCTCGTGCTGATATAGAATTGAGGAATGATGGAAAAATAGCAGGCATTTGCTCTGATCCTGATGATAGGGCTGATTTAAGCCCTGGCAGGCTTTTTTTGAGAACCACCTGGCAGTACATTTCAACACACCCACACACAACATTCAGTTAGCATTTAAAGGACTTCCATAAATCACCAGGTTCTCTCAACTGCTACATAGACAGCTGAATTTTTCTTGGCCATGATGGAACTGTTCATGCCATCTTCTCCCCCAACCATGTCAACAGTACAGAGAGAGTGGCTCCAAACAAAGTAACAGTTTGTGGTTCTATTCTTAAACATTTCTCTGCCATTTAGGGTGTATAAAGGTGTTTCCTGCAGTGGTTCAATCATGGTAGAGATTTAGGAGAAACCTACCACTTAGCAGACATATCAAGTAAGAAATCATTTTTCAGGATTATCTGTAGACACTTATAATTATAGTATGCTACTGGTCATATCACCTGTGTTAATTTATTTTGTTCAAATAGGAATTCTGAATTTATTCAAAAACATTATGAAACTGTAAATGATTATAAGAAATAATTCTACAGTTTTGCACATATAAATAATGATTGTATAATGGGGAGAAAATTTTTTTAAAAAAAAGGAGATTTGGGAAAGGGATATTCAAGTTCTATACTTGGCCTTGACAAAAAGAAACATTTAGAAATTTGAAATGTGTGTGCGGTACATCCTGGGTGTATTACCAGAAGAGATGCCTACAATAATAACCTCCAGTAATATCATGACTTGAAGTATTAGTTGGTTCTGTGGTATAAAAATTTCTGTTGCATCCAATTTTAAGCCCCTGATAAGTTGTCTCTGAGCATGAGATTGGGTAAAGATATAAGACTGACATTGAAGATGCAAAGAGTTGAATCAATTCCAATCCATTATTGGATTTAGTCTGCCCATTCAGCACCTGGAGAGAATGGTTGCTACCCAGAAGTCATTAAGAAGGAACAATTATCAATAGTCCTCTTCAATAAAAGTCACCAAAGTTAATACAAGTAGTAGAAAGATGTGCAGTGCCTTACTGAGCTGGTTCATGTTTTGTGTCCTCTTCCTGACATCCATCTCTTATGTGATCTTGAGTCTACACAACTGACAGACTTTTGGAAAAAAAAATAGCCAAGTTATGAAAGATACCAAATATGATAAAAGTATATGTGAAGAACACTTACTGTAATTAGGCTTTCCAACTAATTGTTAGAAATGTCTTAGTCAGGATTTCTAGTCCTGCACAAAACATTATGACCAAGAAGCAAGTTGGGGAGGAAAGGGTTTATTTAGCTTACACTTCCACATTGCTGTTCATCACCAATGGAAGTCAGGTCTGGAACTCATGCAGGTCAGGAAGCAGGAGCTGATGCAGAGGCCATGGAGAGATGTTACTTACTGGCTTTTTCTCCTGGCTTGCTCAGCTTGCTTTCTTATAGAACCAAGATTTACTAGTCCAGGGATGGCACCACCCACAATGGGCCCTCCCATCCTTTGAGAATGCCTTGCTGCTGGATCTCATGGATGCATTTCCTCAAGGGAGTCTCCTTTCTCTGTGATGACTCCAGCTTTTGTCAAGTTGACACACAAAACCAGCCAGTATAAGAAACCTGTAGAAAATTAGAGAGGGCCATTTTACAGAAAAGAAACCATGGCCCTGAGAACTGATGTGAATGAATTAGAGTCAGAATTCAACTCTCGGGCAAGTACTCCAGTAAGTCAGGGAGAATTCTAAATGGGTTATTTTGCTATTGTTTCAGTATTGTATGAAAATTCACATGAACTCAAATTTTAAAATATATTTGTACTTTATCTAAATGATTGTTGCCAAATACACATGTATTGCCTCTGGAGACTGGAAGAGACCATTGCTTCTCCTGGATCTGGAGTTAACATATAGCTTTATGCTATCAGGTAGGTGCTGGATAATGAAATAGAAACCTCTGCAAAAACAACAAATGTTCTTACCACTGAGCCATCTCTGTAGTCTCTGAACTTAAGTTCTGAGAGGATTGCTATAGTAATTTATTTCATATCAAGAAGCACTCTGAGAATTAGTATTTCTCTTGGTAAGATGTGAAAGGCATTTTAACATATTTTCAATAACTTTATATTCTAAGCAGAAACTTTTGGCACCTAACAAGGAAGGTGTTGATATTCATTGTAAACAAAATTCTCTTCCATTCTTTTCTGTTCCTGATAAAAAATGAAGCTAGACAGCCTTGTTCACCTCTTTTTCCATTATCAAAGCAAAAATTATCCTAAATGTGTGTGTGTGTGTGTGTGTGTGTGTGTGTGTGTGTGTGTGTGTGATATGTGTGCATTATTTTCTGTGCCTGCCTGATATTACTCTTTGGAAAATGAAACCTAGAACTGACTTTCAGAGAAGAAAAGCAGACATCTTGTAGCTATTTCTACCATGAGCTATGTCTTGTCATAAGTAAAAATTAATAAAATCATCTACTTATAAATGAAACAATAGAAAGACACACTCATATGTATAGCCCCACCATCATCTCTGTTAATTTTATGAGTGTAATTTTATGAGTTAATTTTATCTTTGAGTGTACAAAGCAGTACACTGACATCAGATACACAACAATGGTTATTTGATAGGTCCATTTAGCTCAGGTTAGGAATCAATCTGAGAGTTTCTTATTAGCAGCACTGAAAAATACATAATGTTTCTTTTCACTTGCTAGAATATAGATGTGGGTCAGGATGGACTATAAGTAGTTTAACCGAGAAGGTGATGATTTAGGGGAACGGAACAAGAGGTTTCAAAATTATTGTCAGTTTACCACACAGGTAGAGAAACCTTTTTCTTTTGGTCCAGTTAAAAAGAAGGCAAAATGGGTGGGCCCTAAAATAGCCTGCGTTTTTCTAAAGCCGATACAGAAATTAAACAACATTTCAAACAATGCCTAAGAACAAACCACCCGTGGGAAAAAGTGTCAACCTGATAAATTTCTGTAAAGGGGGACGGACATTCACAGCTGCTGTGAATGATTTGGAAACAGATTATGGGGGTTGGGGGGCAGGAGGTTGGACACTTTTCCAGTCTCTCAAATCAAATCAGTGAAAGCTAACAGCTATGACATGGCAGGAAAGAGAGAAGGAAAGAGGTAGCCCTGGAAGTATAATGTTCTGAGTCAGCTTCAGTGTTGCATTTGAAAGTGTGAGGCACACACTACAGATTGTAAACTGATTCCAACCTCACAGGATTCTGCAGATAACAAGGCCCTGCTAAAATGCTTTAAAGTCAAAAAGAAAGCACTCTCATGTTTCATAGATGGGAGACCAAAAAAAAAAAAAAAAAAAAACACACACACACACACACACACACACACAAAAACACACACAAGACAAAAAAAACCCCAACAACAACAAACACACACACACACACACACACACACACACACGCACAAAACCCACCCCCCCAAAAAAACAAATAAAAAAGAAAAACAAAAAAAAACCCACCACCACCATGACTAACAACAATAACAAGCAAACAAACAAAAACCACTCTCAAGGTCATGTAACACATCCTCCAGTCTCCATAAGAACAAGGCCTTGTGTTGATTTTCTAAGGCTCTGATTTGGCCCAATAGCTATATTTCCTTTTCAAAATGCAAGTTCTATTTCCCAAATATAAATAACAAAAGAACATGAATTTATTTTCAGGAAGCTACTGTTTTCAATTTAAAAAATCCCCCTATCTTGATAATTCGAGATCTGGGTCAAATGTGGAATTGTCTAGAGAAGTCTGCTTATATCAGGTGGCAAAGAATAATACATTTAGTAATACTGGACAGGGGTTCTTGGAATCTTTGAGGCCTAATTAAAATCTCAGTAGTATGTGTGGCTTTTGATAATGTTCCCACTTCTGTTTCCTCACTTTAGGGTATAAGAATTTGGCCTTAAAGCTACAGGCAGCTGTGGAATGCAATGCTCTATTGGAGCATTTTAAATAGCACATTTGGCCCTTCAGAAGTAACTAAATGGGTTTCATTTCCACAGATTTATAGAACCTGCTATTTTGCCTAAATTCTTTCTTGTCCGGCTGATTCACTCCCAGCACTTTTGAATTGAGCTCTTCATTACTCACCCTCCTAACAGTACATAAAGTAGCTTGGGTTTGACTTCACACAAGGCTGGCAATGCTTATTTCCTTACAGATGCCAGATTTTTATACATCTTTTATCCTGCCAAAGACACATAATAAAAAGTACATATTGCAGTTAGTCTAGGCTTACAACCTAAAAATGAAGTTATGGTCTAAAAAACAGTTATTGAAGCTTGACTGTATATTGACCTGTAAGAGGCCTTCACCCAATCTCCTTGTCAAAGTGTTTCCTTTTCTGACTTTTATCAGAACAGACTGGGTAAGACCCTGCCATAGGTAGTCAAGAAGCAAACCCTCCTTGTTAAGCTAAGACACATCCAATGTTAGGTGGAGGCTAGGAACCCGTGGTTTGAAGACATTTTCATAGCATAGGGAACATCTAAAAAGCAACATTACTCAGGAGCTGCGGAGAAATGCAAATCTATGGACACCAACTCTAGACCCAATCTAAGGTGGAGCGCCTGGTGTTTCCAGATGGTCATCTCACCAAGAGATATTAATGTTTGCTAACATCTGAGCACCATTGTTTTAAAAAAGCTAGCAAGAGCTTTACACCAGTGATAACTCAAAAGTCATGGTGAGATTATTCTAATTGCTCACTGGGTGATCAGGCCATCATTTGATATCCAAAACACTAGCAACTGTGAAATGTCTGATTAAAATGGTATGTGTGCTGGTTCTTCATCGTATTTTGTCCATACTGAACGAACCTTGCTTTCTCTCATAGATGCTGCTCTTCTGTGATGAAGTCACTTCAAAAGGCAAGACCCTTAACTGCAGGGTTAAGTCTTCATGAAAATTCATGGCATCATGGCCAAATATCCACATTCTCACTTTTGATGATTGTTAGGGGATGGTTTTGTGCATTGTGTGTATTCAGATGCTGATTTCTATGCCAGACATCTGTTTCCAGTTGGATGTTGGCATGGTCAAACATCTCCCTTCTCAATGTTATGTAAAAATTGTTTTCCATCCTCTCAGATTGGTTAATAAAGAGCTGATTTAGCTGATAGCTGGGAAGAAGAGAATATAGTGCAGGGCTTCCATTCCAAGTCAGAGGGACTTGGAGAGACAAGAGAGGGAGAACAAAGGGAGAGAAGAGGGTAAGAAGTTATAGAGAAATCATGTGGACAGACCAGGAGGATTCAGCTTGAGGTCACAGCGAGAGAGCACCCATGAAGATCCACATGGACTAGAGAGAGCTAGAGCAAGACTCAGATTCAAGGTAAAGGATAAGTGGCTAAGAATTGGACAGCCCACGAGAATTAGAATAGCTCAACCTGTCCAGCTTGTTAATAAAAATACCTAGCCTCTGTGGCACTTACCCAAGAGCTAAAATTGACTAGAGTGTATGCGAAAATGTCCTGCAGTTATTTGGGAGCAAAGGGGTTAAGAGTCCCATCCTGATCACTTCTCTTGCCCCTTATATCCCATGAATATCTCACTAAGGTCACCATTCATCTGCATTTGTTTGTTTTCACTGTTCCTGTTTAGCCAGTGTCTTCCTTTGAGATCAGTTTTCTAAGAGAAGAAACAGGATATGCATGTCATTAACAATTTAAGTTACTATTACCTTTATTGGTAGGCAGTACTCTAAAGTTGGCTCCGAACCAGCTTCTCTTACTACAGTACAACCACTTTAAACTTATCCCCAACTAGTTTACAAACAAGTGAGTCTTGACTATGCTTATTTCCTTTGACTTTGTTTGACAATACTGGGGGTAATCCCTAGTCTACTCTCTTAACTGCTGGCCTGGCTACCTCCCCAGCAGCACACCCCAGATATTTGCTGTTTCTTTTAGCCACGTCGTCATGGTCCATCTCCACTCATGGTGGCTTCCTCCTCTCCTCTTATTCTCCCAGGTCATTCTAAACCCACCTATCTCTAATCCCTCCAGGTATTGGCTATAGCCTATTTAACCCATAGTTTTAAAACAAGGAACAAGGTTTGCACAACAAAAGCTTGTAAACAGGAGAAGTCAGTCTAGGCCACACTTTCAGCACAGAATTTAGCATTACAAAACACAGCAATAGACCCAACCTTAACACATTCATGAATGGAATTCTCAGAAAGGCTGAAGTGATCTGATCCTTGGGACAGAAGGACTAACATCTACATCCCTTTCTTTGAGCTCAGTCACAGAAGCTTTGACTACAAGTTTTGAACACAAGTCAATTTCTTTTCTCTTCCCTAATTAAAGTTCTACCATACTCCTTGGTAAGTGGTAAAAGTATAATGTTTCAGACACTTGATTGATGTCAGGAAAATACACTTGAAAAATTAAGCCAAATATTTTTACTTTGAGAAATTGAGTGGCAGGAACAGTGCTTTCCTTTATTTTGTAGTAGAAGAAAGATAATTCTTTGGCAAAGGTGACCTATGTTGAGACCTCCTGTAAAGAAAAGCCAGCTTCCTATGCTGAGCATAGATTGGACATTATATTTCATCATTTCCTACCTATCTTTGCTTAAAAGTGCAATAGGAAGAGAATCTCAGAATTTTTTTTTTAAAAAAAATACGCTGGTTAAATAACTGTAAAGGAGCTTTTGACAGTTGCTGGTCTCCAGCTTGGATTGTCCTCTTCATTATGAGTTTTAATATACTAGAACTCTCCCCCTGAGAATGTTATTTACAAATTGAGTTCAGTTTGAATATTGATGTACCTTTTCTTGAGAAGGTGTTCTCTAACCAGGAAGCTGAATGCTAATGCAGGGGTTGCTATGGTAAGCAATCTCTTCTATAAAGCATGAGAATAAATAGTTACATTAATTTCTAAATCAATAATAGAGGAGACAGTGTAGGAAAGAACCAGATATTTTACCACATAAGTATAGGTTTGGCGCTAGAAGGTAATGTCTTCTCTGTAAAATTCTAATATAATTATAGATGCTTTGGGAAATTTTGTGTTCACCTTTTAAAGCTGATTGTTGATACTTTTTCAAAGATTTTACATAAGCCTGTAAAATATGTTGCTGTTTTTTTTTAAATCTTTCACTTAGATAAAAACAGCCAAGGGGGGGGGGGGGGGACCGCCTGGTTTTCATAGTTAATAAAAGGGGCTTGCAGATTTAGATCCTAATTAATATGAATGCTTAATGAGCCAAAAGTGTTTAATGAACATTAAATAATAACAGCAAAGCAGAAAGTTGGTATTCACTTTTTAAACAGTGATCTAAAACAAGAGCTTATTTTCTTGAGAAATATAACTATATACCAATGCCTCTCTACCCATTCTTCATGTAGAAGTGAAAGGGAGTTCTTTTCAAATATTGTACTAACAGACTCCTTGCTTCCTGCCTTCCAGTTGGGATTATCTAATGGGAGATGTAAATTGCAAAACGGAGGGAGAGGAGAAGTGAGTTTGGGACCCTCATGGCAGGCTGAGCACTGGATGAGATTACCTACTCGTAGTCACAGACCTTGGGTGCTATGTGTAATTTCCTCACTGAACATCTGCTAGTGTTGTGAAGCATCTCTTATCCAAGAACTGTAATTCGTTTGGTTCCCTTTAATCTTGCCACGTTTACAAATATTCCCTTAGCTTTCTTCAATTTTCCCATTGGAGTATGAGTTTTCTTGCTTGTGAGATCCTACTCTGGACACCTAGGAAGTCCATTTTTCTATTACAGTGACTAGTTACCAGTATTAAAAAGCATCCCTAAATATTTAAACACATCTTAAGTGTAAATTTTGCTATATGATTATGCCATTGGGTATTTCAATGCTGAATTTGCCTCCATTCACTTTCTTGTATTCTCGTGAGCCCCTTTACATCTTAATCTGTACTTGTATTCATATCACATCTCCTGAGTATTTGTCATATTTCTCTACCAATAGAAACTCTGTAAAGAAAATTTTCTAGCAGAGGGTCTTCCTATTCAACTAATGACAACGACATATGGCAAGAAATAGCATAACACCTCAAGCTGCTACTAGTAGGGTACCTAGATGAAGTTTCTCCAGTGTAGTTTGTCTTTTATTATTATGGGTCACTTCTGCCTAGTAGCAATGGCTTTGGAATGGAGACCAAAGCCTCAACACTGCTGGCTACTCAAGGGGGAAGCTAGAGGCTTGACATTATTCAGACTATTCTAGTGGTGCTCAGACAAATGTATGGGTATAAACTGATGAACAGTTATCAGTCATAACACAAAGTGCTTTTCAAACCGTCACAAGTAGGTACTCAAATGATGTTAGCCATTTCAACATCATCTTCATCATCATCACCACCATCATCATCAGTCATTATTTATCCATATGGTAAGGTATAGACTCAGAATTGTTCTTGTTTCTTTTCTCTTACGATGATAAACACTGTAGTTACAGTCTTTACCTAATTAGGAGCTAACTAGGAGAAGAAATAATTTATGTTACTTTAGAAGTTATACTCTACTATTGATGGAAGTCAGGGCAGGAATTTGAAGCAGAAATTTTGAAGGGATGCTGCTTGCTACCATACAGTGTCACACCCAGCTAGCTTTCTTATACACCCCAGGACCATATGCTCAAATAATGTTGCCACTCATTGTGTCTGGTTCCTTCTACATCAATTAAAAATCAAACTAATATACTATAAAAAATGAGCACAAGCCAATCTGATCTATAGAATCCCTCAATTAAGTCTTCTTTCTTAGGTAAGTCTAGGTTTTGTTAAATTGACAGTAAAAGGTAACCAGGACAAAGGTAGAAGCAGCCAGATCTATTATCTGTCTGTCTGTCTGTCTGTCTGTCTGTCTGTCTGTCTGCCTGCCTATCTATCTATCTATCTATCTATCTATCTATCTATCTATCTATCTATCTATCTATCTAGTATCTGTCTGCTGTCGGTCCATCTATCTGTCCATCTGTCCATCTGTCTCTGTCTCTCTTTTACTCCAGTTCTCATTCTACAACAGCAATTTTCTCTCTCAAATCATAAATAATGTTCTACTTCCCACACAGAGCCCCACATGCAAGACTGAGAAAGAAAGCAATGCCATCTCTTGTCCAGAAAAAGCATACATCTCCTATATTAGTTTTAGAACAATACATTTCTTTTTTCAGCAAAGCCACTGGGACTCAAGAATAGCAATGTCCCAGATTCATTATCTATTTATATGAGAATATTGATCAATGAGGTACTAGGGTACTTTTCCTATGCATGTCAGTGTTGGAAGCAAGGATTTCTGTCTTTTACTGGAGTATAAGTAATACACTGAATAATACCCTGGGGTAATTGGGAGCTAGTGCAGTTTTTTAAACTGCCCAATTCCAACCAAAATTACTTAACCTTCGGAAGAAATAGGATTATTAGGCTTTAAGTAGAATATCACAAAGTTATAAGTAAAAAGTAGAAGCACATACCTATCAGTATGGCTCTCTGATCAAATTTAAAATTCACCTTTCAAATTAGAAACTGAGAGAATCAAGTTAAACATGTATAAACCCTATGGCTCAGCACGTCTTCACAGTTATATACTCATAAGAAACGTGTGCATAAATCTTTGATGAGTAGTGAGAGCTGCACTTAATCGGTGGGTACAAGGATATGCAAAGCTACAGGCAATTAACAACTGCTAAGAGAAGGAGAATTAATTTTCCCCAGGCATGAGACCTCTAATTGGTTATTGAATACTAAGTGGTCAGCCCTAAAAATATATAGATACAAGCAACATTAAATGTACTCAACAAGATATATATATATATATATATATATATATATATATATATCAAATTACATATATACATTGCTATATTCTGGGCAGTGGTGGCACATGCCTTTAATCCCAGCACTTGGGAGGCAGAGGCAGGCGGATTTCTGAGTTCAAGGCCAGCCTGGTCTACAGAGTGAGTTTCATGAAAGCCAGGGCTACACAGAGAAACCCTGTCTTGAAAAACCAAAAACCAAACCAACCAAAACAGAACAACAACAACAACAACAACAACAAAAAAACAAGCAAACATTGCTATATATATGGTAGGGGTATATGTAACAATTCTTTTAAACATGATCACATATTTGACATGGAGTGGTGGCGTAAGAAAGGGGTTGGAGGAAGGCACTGTAAAAAGTAAGGTGGGAAATGATATAAGTACAGTATGCACATATGAGATAAAAGCATACATTTATGGAGCAAAAGGTACATTATAGAATGAACCTATAAGAATTATTTCAAAGGTAAAAGGTTGGAATGCCCTACAATTTTCGTCTCCATGTGAAGTACAAAAACAAGCAAGTAGTTAAGTAGTGATTTTGTGATACGCACAAACATGGGCGAACTTCACACATACAGTGATAGCTGAAAGAAGAAATGTGAGAATAATAACTCTATTTACCGTAAAAGATCTGTTTGACAAGAACTTCAAGTCTCTGAAGAAGGAATTCGAAGATCTCAGAAGATGGAAAGATCTCCCATGCTCATGGATTGGCAGGATTAATATAGTAAAAATGGCCATCTTACCGAAGGCAATCTACAGATTCAATGCAATCCCCATCAAAATTCCAACTCAATTCTTCACAGACTTAGAAAGAGCAATTTGCAAATTCATCTGGAATAACAAAAGACCCAGGATAGCCAAAACTAT
>JADRCD010126196.1:2594-14547 GCA_019843815.1 Montemys delectorum | reverse complement strand
AAGAAATCACAAAAAGAGACAACCCTGGAGTTAGAAATCTTAGGAAAAAAGTCAGGAAACATAGATGCAAGCATCACCAACAGAATATAAGAGATAGAAGAGAGAATCTCAGGGGCAGAAGATAACATGGACAACATTGACAGAACAATCAAAGAAAATGCAAAATGCAAAAAGACCCTAACCCAAAACATCCAGGAAATCCAGGACACAATGAGAAGACCAAACCTAAAGATAATAGGTATAGAAGAGAGTGAAGACCTCCAACTTAAAGGGCCAGTAAATATCTTCAACAAAATTACAGAAGAAAACTTCTGTAACCTAAAGAAAGAGATGCCCATGAACATACAAGAAGCCTATAGAACTCCAAATAGACTGGACCAGAAAAGAAATTCCTCCCACCACATAATAGTCAAAACACCAAATGCACAAAACAAAGAAAGAATACTAAAAGCAGTAAGGGAAAAAGGTCAAGTAACATATAAAGACAGGCCTATCAGAATTACACCAGACTTCTCACCAGAGACTGTGAAAGCTAGAAGATCCTGGGAAGACGTCATACAGACCCTACAAGAACACAAATGCCAGCCTAGACTACTATACCCAGCAAAACTCTCAATCACCATAGATGGAGAAACCAAAGTATTCCATGACAAAACCAAATTCAGACAATATGTTTCCACAAATCCAGTCCTTCAAAAGGTAATAAATGGAAAACTCCAACACAAGGAGGGGAATTACAACCCTGAAAAAGCAAAAATATAATCTTCCAACAAAACTAAAAGAAGATAGAGACATGAACGGAATATGAGCTCTAACTACAAAACTAACAGGAAGCAACAATTACTTTTCCTTAATATCTTAACATCAATGGACTCAATTCACCAATAAAAAGACATAGACTATCAGATTGGATATGTAAATAGGACCCAACATTTTGCTGCATACAGGAAACCCACCTCAGTGACAAAGAGAGACACTACCTCAGAATAAAAGGCTGGAAAACAATTCTCTAAGCCAATGGTCCCAAGAAAAAAGCTGGAGTAGCCATGCTAAATTGAATAAAATTGACTTTCACCCTAAAGTGATCAAAAAAGATAGTAGAAGATCGCAAATTCGATCATCAATAGGAGGAAAGGACCTCGGCCTTGTGAAGGTTTTGTGTCCCAGTGTAGGGGAATGCCAGGGCAATAAGTCGGAGAGGGTAGGTGGCAGGCATGGGGAGAGGGGAGGCAACAGGGGTTTGTTCTTGTTTTTGTTTGTTTGTTTGTTTGTTTGTTTTTTGGAGGGGAAACTGGGAAAGGAGAAATTTACATGTAAATAAAGAAAATATTTTTTAAAAAAAGAGCAAAAAATAAAAAAAAATACACACACACACAAAAGATAATTACTTGCTAAAAGGTATTGGTGTATTTCCATAAAATATTTTAACCTGAAAAAAAAAGAAAAAGAAAAAGAATGTCCTTTCATGATAAGAAGCTTTATAATGAAACAAATATTATTCTAAGAGACTATGTATTTTCTATTTGTTAAATATTATTTTTTATCCTTAATATCCTCCTGGAGCCCTAATATGAAGCTGAAGTTATTTTACTCCCTTTAAGGAATCACTGAAAGCTCAGAGCTTGTGGTAGTTGTCCTGACACAAAGTACACCAGAGTGGTAGAGTTGGAAACAGAGCAGGCACTAGATGTCCTTGTCATTGGGGAGTGCACTGTAGAAAGTAGGAGTTGCTGTTTGCAAATCAATTTTGAAAATTACTTATAAAAGAGCTTATCTGTATAGCAAAGAGCTCCTATCCTGAGGTACTCAACAACACTTCATCACATTTTTCAAATGTAGCCTGAGTGCTAAGGGGATATTCATATGCATGTGTTGTTGGAGCTAAAAATTTTGACACTTTTCTCAACTGTGTTTTTCAAACTCAAATAAGCATAGAAATACACGAGATTGTATTTTAGGAGTCTCAACTAACTCTTACAAAGAGCTGCAGTTTGGGGAATTTAGAGAAGCAAAAAATCATCTGAAAGGTCATCAAGTTCTGTGATAGAAAAAAATGGAATGTTCACACATTAAAATGCATCAGTCCAGATGGGAAGAGATCTTTTGCCTAAGAGACATATTTTTTGAAATCAATAAAGGGTCCTATTCCCACCGTTTTTTTTAAATCCCTCTCCAAGTCCTATCAACATTCTTCTATTCACCAGTAGTTAATTCTCTTCCTATATCATGTGAAATTGTGTGTGTGTGTGTGTGTGTGTGTGTGTGTGTGTGAACACATGTGTATGTTTATCATGTATTTAGTGACATTTCAGCTAGCTTTGCTTCATGATTGCTTTTAGTATTTACTCGGTTATTTTGGGGAAAACTAGTTCCTTTATAATGAGACAGAACACAGAAGAAGCCCTGGACCTTTTAAACCCGTATCCTGGTTTTCCAGTGCTGTGGACTGAACCCAGACCAGACTCTACTAAGGCAAACCAACATCCACTGTACTTTATGTCAAGGACTTTAAAATTTTGAGAATTCTGCTTTATACTCCTCATAACAATGGATATTAACACTTCATTTAAAAAGTCTCATTCAAATACCATAGAGTAAATTAAGACATGTAAATTTTATGTTCCCAAAGTAATGTTTGTTTTATTATTGTACTTGGCATAACTAGACTACAAGAGTTCTGTTCACTCGCATAGGAAAGTAAAAGAATTACCCCTCTTGAGCTAACCTTTGAAGGGTAAAGTCCATTATTTAATGATTTCTTCAAAAAGGTGACCAAATACTAAACTAAGAACTGGATAAGTGGCTTCTGTGTCACATGCTCCATGTTTGGCCTTTTTTCTAATATCAGTGAAAGACAATGCAACATAGAGGTAAAAAGTAAATAGGGAACTCAATCCACTTTTCTGTGCCATCAGAATCACTTTGCTATTTTCTCCGTGGATGTGAAACCAAAGAAATATTGTATTCATGGTACCACAGTCAACCCTGGGATCTAAATCAAGGCCAGCTTAGCTATCTGTGTGTAAGACCAGGATTTATCCACAGTTGTCATCAAAACCAGTGGTGAGAGATGCTTCCTTCAAAATATATGGTTATGTTTTGATGATGCAGGATGATCTAGGGACAGAAGGCAGGGCTGGAAAGGGATGTGATAGCAAAAATAGGTTTACTGTGTTCTGATGGAACTTCACTCACAGAAATAGAAAGCAAGTTTGGAAAAAACATGCATTTTCTCATCTTCAATCTTATCTTTTTCTCCTCTACCTTTTTCCTTACATCTACCTTATTATATTTTATTTCTCCCAACTTTATGTATCGTTTTTAAACCCAAAGAATCCAGTTCATGCTGAAAATATGTGCATGGGTGCAGAGGCATCCACTGGAGCCTCTCAGAGGATGTTTTCTGGAGGAAATTAAACCTTCCTCTTCCATAAGCCACCAGTTGTCAGTAGCTCCTCAGATTGGGACAAGATGTAATGAGAGCCATCCCAACATTTTGGGGGCTTTGGCTACCTTGATTTTGAACAGATCTTGTGTATCAGACACAGCTGACTGAGTTCATGTGTACAAAGGCCTTGTCATGTCCAGAAATAAATGTTTCACTAACTGATAACATTTGTAAATCTTCACTCTGCCGGGAATTGAGGCAACTGTCCCAAGTGCACTGTTCTCTTTGTTGCTGGGTTATTTGAAGTTTCAAGCAAACATAAGATAGGTTAAGATTCTATCTCACGTACAAACAAATACAGTCACATCTTTTATTTTCCTTCCTTCCTTCCTTCCTTTCTTTCTTTCTTTCTTTCTTTCTTTCTTTCTTTCTTTCTTTCTTTCTTTCTTTCTTTCTTTTTATTTTTTGAGACAGGGTTTCTCTATTGTAGCCCTGACTGTCCTGGAACTCACTCTGTAGACCAGGCTGGCCTCGAACTCAGAAATCCACCTGCCTCTGCCTCCCAAGTGCTGGGATTAAAGCTGTGCACCACCACTGTCTATCAGTCACATTTTCTAAACCTTGGATCATCTTAAGGACTTCATGGATGCTGTTATCATTCTAATTCTCCATGGGGAATCTGCATAAGTAACAATTTATTAGAGTCACAGTCTCCTCCCAAGTGTCCATTTAGTGATGTTTCTTCCACAGCACCTGTGCTTGCATTCTGAAGTTTGTGGAAAATAAATCAATTCCTACTTCTAAGTCACTTATCAGAGAAAGTACTATGTTAGTAAACCTTTAGTTAAAGAGACTTGCTTCCAGTGCATACTTCTGAATGGGATGGGTGAATTGGATCTCTTCCATTTGGTTCTGAAGAGATGTGATAACAGGCTGTTGGCTAGACTTTGCATGAACACTGCTGAACTGCTAAATTGTGATATTAGCAGAGTAACAATCAGCTTCAGTGTTCCTGGGCCTTGAACCAGGACTACCATGCAGTCTGTAATTTTCTCAGGATGCTTTTGTATTAGAGGTTGGTACAGAGATTTTCTGTTGCTTCTGTTCCAGATTTCTAGGCTTCCCCTTGGAGCACAGCCTTCCACAGCAGCAAAACAGAGCATTTCTGTTTTTACTGTGGAGTTGGATTCCTTTTAATGTTCTCCTTTGGCATTTGCTGTTTCCCCTCAGATTTTTGTGTATGAGCTAAATTCTATTTACTTGGCATAATATACCTTAGTTGAGGCTTTACTTTTCTATTTGAAACACATTAGTGACCAAGTCATTTCCATAGGCTCATTGTTTAAGGAACAAGATTTAGAAACTCTTGTGAGGCTCCGAAAAGCACATATAGATAACTTCAGGTCTTATTATTTTATTGTCTTCAGTATCTTGTTGCTTCATACAATTTAAACTTTCGTTCATGTTTTCACATATCAGTCTTTACTCAGATCCTTCTGCTGGTTTCTTTTTATTCCTTTTGTAATTTTGTACTCCTTATTTAATGTGAAATGCAAAAGAGAAAGTAGAAAATGTAAAGATATAAAGATGAACAGATAGGAAGAACAAATACTCTACTGTTCTTACTAATTTTACATAATTGAATTACCAAGTTGTGGAGGAGTGCTTATGACCAAAACCCAATACTATTAGCAACATTTTCTTTCTGTATAAGATATTGAAACTGAAATTAAAAGTACTTTATTGTTATAATGTTTTGTATTAGAATAAACTAAGAATTTTAGTTAAATAATTGAAAATTGAATGAAGACACTCACCTCAGCTCCTGCACAATCATATGGAAGCACATTTTCCCTGAAAGGTCAAACTTGTCATGATTTTTAGACTGAACATTCTGTGACTTACCATCTTAAAATGTGACCTTTACACTGCATTATTAAACATAGAAAATACACCTGAAAACAAAGCTATTTCAAAGCGCAGTTACTTGGAGATGCCATGTGTACATATCTTCTGAGAGAATTAGGTGGCTTGAGATAAATTCATAAAGCATATATCCAAATTCATATTTAGTTAAAAAAGCAGTGACTCAGAAGACCACTAAAACTGCTCAAATACATTTCTGCACCCAAAGCTTCTGATTTGTGTATTAAAGCAATTATTGTCTAATTATGACAGCTGTGCTCATAAGTGGTAATATGCCTGTGTTACTTTTGACAATATATTTGCTTCCTTTTTAATCCATCTGTATTTCTTTTTTATACCTTTCAAAATTATTTATGTTTCGTGTGTGTGTGTGTGTGTGTGTGTGTGTGTGTGTGTGTGTTTAGAGACAGGGTTTCTCTGTATAGCCCTGGCTGTCCTGGAACTCACTCTGTATACCAGGTTGACCTCAAACTCAGAAATCTACCTGCCTCTGATTATTTCTATTTCTTAAATGATACTATATCATTTTTTCTTCACTTTTTTCCCTTCAAAATCCCCCACATACTCCCCTCTGAGCTCTTTCAAACTCATCTTTTTTTAATTGTTATTTCATATATTTATGTCTATGCATATACATACACATTCCAAAACACAATCAGTTTAGTCTGTATAGCATTACTTGTATGCACATTTTTATATTAACTGTTTACTATTGGAAAACAAATTGGTGTGTTCCTCTCAGGGAAGAGTATATGCCCCATTGTCAGTATATCTTAGTTGCTCATATTTTTTTTGTGTAGGATTAAGGCCTTAGGGTGTATTTATAATGAACTCTGCAAAAAGAATTACTTTTTTCTGAATAAATTATATATTCATACTTAATTTTATTTCTATAAAGCAAGACATATAGCTGCTATAGAAATAAAACACTAGTTCTTAATTGTCATAGATATATGTTGTATATGCCTTAACAAGTATTAGAACTAGGAGAAATACTTATGTTGTAAACAAAGTATATTCAGAGAAACTAGAATTAGAATCTAACTGAAAAAGTCATTATATTAGAGAGTTGACAAAATTCCAAGGTCAAATTAAAATGAGGAACAATGTAAAAAAGATTCGAAGAAGGTGATAAAGACATACATATACCAGAGAGAGAGAGACAGAGTGATGAGAGGAAACAGACGAACACATCCTAGAAGAATCCTTTATAGATAGATGATAGGTAACTGGGAGGTTGTGGATGAAAGGTACGTAAATTACTGATGATCTATAGAAGATAAATAACTATATATATATGGTAAATTATAGGGCCTAGCTAGATGGATGACAGATAGATAGATAGATAGATAGATAGATAGATAGATAGATAGATAAAACATTCAGCTCAATTTTCATGGTGGTTTTAACCATTAGGAAAAAGCATTAATAAAACACAGAAGACTGTAATACATAAAGGCGAGTCCTCTTGATGCTTAAACATGAGTTTAGTTCTGACACAACAGGAAATGTATTTAATTTCATCAACACTATTTGCAAGGTGAAGTGAATGTGTTTATGACATGTCAGTAATTGTTTTTTAAATAATGTGTAAATTGGGAAATGTGGTGCTTAAAACAGACTGGACAAAGCACTTAGTTCAATCTCCAGCAATGCAAAAGAAGCATAGTCTTTTAATTTATGACAATTGAAAATCATGGCTGTATGTTGTACTGAAAGATCATAGCTAGTTTTGAGGATAGAAAACTTGTTTCAAGATTGTATTCTACATGAATTGCAATTGTGACTTGTGAATGTACTTTTCTAATTTTTTTTTGAGACAGAGTTTCTCTGTATATCCCTGGCTGTCCTAGAAGTCCCTCTGTAGACTAGGTTGGCCTTGAACTCAGAAATCTGCCTGCCTCTGTCTCCCAAGTGCTGAGATTAAAGGTGTGCGCCACCACTGCCTGGTGTACTTTTCTATTTCAACCTCCTCCATTTATATTGAGATCTATAGCTAGAACATCTTTGACTAGTGAACTTTCCTGGCTAAAATTATCTGGAAGTGTACATCCAGGAAGAAGGTGCTCATTTTACTTGAGAAAATAAAAAGAACATAGCACTTTTTTTGCTCCTGATGTAATAGTCATTTCCAGATCATATACATTGTAGATCAAAGGTGATAAAACTCTGGTTATATACTTTATGGAAACAAGATGTAATATCACATCTAGAAACATGATGGTTTCACATATTAAATAAGGATTCATTGGATTGAATTGTCAAATCTTGAAGTTTGAAAGGATTTGGACATGACTGAGAAACCTTGTTTATTCTGAAACTAAATAGAGCCCTTTTAGACAACACAAGCTATCTGGTCAACCATTTGTTCTTAATTCCATTACCACTATACCTTCCTCTAATATAGCAAAGCAAGTGGATTCCCATAATCTAGAAATACAATCCTACATACTAATTTTGCTGGAGTGTGAAAATGTCCAATAATATAATATTTTTCCACATGAAAACTTACACACACTCTTTATTTTGTTAAAAATGATCATAGGGCATTTTATCCTTTACATTTCCTTGATTTTACCCCCACATGACATATATGTAATTACTCTCTTTTTTACATTAGTTATATGATTTGTGAAAATTTTAGTGAGTTAAGTAATCAAGCAATTCTTTTCTTATTTTATCTTCATATATTAGATAGAGGTTTTTAAATTTAATTTTGCCACATATTAGCCAAGTTATGAATCCTACTCCTCTTATTTACAAAGAGATGCATTTGGCTAGTTGATATTATGCATATGAGAGTAGATTCTCATTTCATTGTGCTTTAATTTAAATTTTAATTGGTTTATTATGGTTAAAGGCTATAGCAATTTAAGTATTCATAACTTACTGTGCTCAAAACATTTTCCTCTTATAAGACAATTTGCATAACTGAAAACCAAACAATTTATACTTATCAATTAATAAACTAGTAAGGGAATAATGAAACTTAATGAATGAATGAATGATTTCTTGCAATGAGAAAGTAATTACGTAAGACTACTTTACTCTACCTGTTACTAGCTTGAATTATCTATGCATCTGTGGGATGGAAAGACCAGTTGCATATACAGCAGTGAGGAGCATAGGTAATAGAGAAAGCAAAAATATTAGTTCTTAATAATGCCAGATGACACAGCATGTAAGTGCCCAAACTCCAGGATGTATTTGCAGATTTTTAAACAATATTAGTTTGTAGGTGATTAATAAGAAATGTTCAGTGGAACTCATTTTTATTGTTCCATTTGGCATAAGGTACCATCCACTCAGCCATATACTGCAGGTGGTAATGTCATTAGTCTGAGATTGTTCATGTCAACGTTAAGTTGATAACGATTTAAATAGTCACCCTGAAGACAATGCCATTCTTCTCTCCACATGTTGCTTTACTCCTCTCACTAATCATGCCATTTCCCCCTCTCGGATCCTTTCTTCCTACATTGTTAATTTGCTTGTGTTTCACCTGTTTGCACCTTGTGAATTTGTATGTTTTCAATTAGATAGATTGAAATCTACAACATACACACAAATACATAAGCAAAAATACCCATCCACACACACAAATGCATAAATTCATACACACAAGTATATCAACACATACACACATGTAGAAATATATACACACACACATGTGTGTGTGAATACATACATACATACACAAGCACATGCAGAAGCATATACATGTTCACAAATCAAATCCATTTTAACATACACAATTATGCATATACACACAAAAAACCATATATTCATACATGATCAATACTGAGCACACATACAAATGCATGCATATATACATATATACCCATACATATCATGCATGTACATGAAACACATATACACATAAACACACATATATAAACATGCAAACAAATACACACATATACACAAAATACATATATAAAATTACCCACAGATGTGCACAAACACAAATGCACATCTAAGGACACACGCACACACATACACATACAAATACACACATGTACACATGTACACAAAAGCAAACAATTACATGCATGCACACATACAAATATATGCAAATACAAATACATATATAATGCATGCATATACATGCCCATATGTACACATTCACATATATACAGGCAAATGAACATATACACATGCACACACAGAGTGAACTAGCTACTTTAGCCAGCCTGAGAACCATGCCCCTTTCTAACTGATCTTTGTCCTTTGCTTTTGTAATTATTTCTTTTCCCTCCTCATTCAACTATGCATCTTTTAATTTTGTTTTCAGGAATGATATCTTCAGATGGTTTCAGAGGAAGATGTGTTCTAGGTTGTGTAAAATCTCATGCTCACCAGTCCATTTTCTGTTATTTGGCTCCAGAATGATCTTCCTTAAGACTGGAAGATGTCTCCTTTTATCATTAGGTTTTAGGACCCCCACCTGAATACTATATATTTATGCCATTTCATCTTTGAAAAGGACTCACAGCCTAATAACATGCAAAAGGAGCATTCATCCCTTATACACGCCATGACAGAATTATTCAAATGAGTTTCCTGTAATTACTGTTTGAGGAAATGTGTGTAAATGCCCATGAGAGATTATTATTACTGATAAACGTCGATGTTTTGCAGCTCAGTTTTAGCCTACAAACTAATAAGAGTATAAAACCTCTATAGGAGTAAAGAGAACAGATGCCACAGCTCATTTGCATGAAGATGAGAGGATTTTTAAGTAAAATGAAGTGGTAATTAGGTCCATGGAAAGGAGTCAGCACAGCTATGGTGCTGCACAGATTGTCTTGAACTTGCTGAGCACCTGGGCAATTGCCGATGCATCTTTTTCTCTTTCTGGGAACTCGTGGGCCTGCACAGCCTTTGGCTATCTGGAGAAAATAAACAGTAGTTTTAGCCCTCGGGAATTCCAAGTGTTCTGTGAGCAGTAGACAGATATATTAATTAAGTCGAGGTTCTTTACAAATGTTTAGTTAAAGACTTAAGGGGATATGAAAGGCAAAACCTTCCTGAGATGAGCAGAAATGAGTCTTACTCCCTATGCGGAAGTCAGTTTCAACCTGTTGTTTTTCTTCTATGTCGTCTTTCACAGAAGCAGGGTGGGAGAAGAAAGTTCTATTGCAATTAAATGATTTATTTAAATAGAAATTTTAATGCAACAAAAGCTGTAGTTAAGTATAAAGTGGTATGCTACAAAGATCTTAACTTTTCATCAAAAAATATAATTTCAGAGATACATTTGAATATCACATTTCCCATAGCACATTTAAGAAGAGAGGCATATAGTTTAAATTTTAAACAAGTAAATCAATAAAATATGTTACAATTTTAGCACCAGAAACAATTCTGGAACTTTTTCTGGAAACACTTTTAGGGAAACCCACATGTCCCAATATGTATGAGCAATAATTGTATCAATATCACATATATGTACACTGAATTGAACTGTGAACCTATATCCTCTCCCCTTGACACATTCTAGTCAGAAATAAAAAAAAAAAAGACTTGGGTTGGAAGTAAATTGATGAATACTCATTCATTTGATATTCCCAGTAGATAACATACTGGATTGTGTTGTGGGAAAAAAAGTAGAATGGAAAGGAATGTGAGAATCACAGGTCTACAGACACCTATAGATGGGCAGTCTCATCGGTCACTGCTGAGCTCTTTCTGTGACCTGGAGGAGGACCTAGTTGGTCCTTATTTCTTGTTCAGTTTTTCGTAGCAGCCATGAAATTAGTATAAGTGATGATTTTCAAACTTCTTTAAACATATATATAATGAGGTAGCAGATATTTCTTAAATCACTTTTTGTTAACCAGTGTAAAAATAAAACTTGAAAGGCAATGATATACAAAATATTTAAATTAATAATTTGAAGCTCACTTTTAGAAAATTAGAAAATAAGCAGCAAATAAAGAGTATTTTCAGCTCTTGGGTATATGGGCTATTATTGGAACAGTAGACAGAAACATTCATTAAGTTCATATGATGAAATAAAATGTACACAGCAATTCAGTCAATGAGTGTTTAACATTGTTATGTCAGAAATGAAGTTAGATATTGAAAATTAGGTTGATTTTTGTAGAGAACATGCAAGCAACATTTGGTATAATCTGTTAGATTTTGCTATGTAAAAATGTTTCTTATTTAATAAATTTTATCAGATGTTGAATATTAGAATTTCAGGAATTTTGAACATATCTGAGGTTTTCTGACTACAGTATATTGAATCTCCTATTATATGCATGTACGTACTTACTGAAAATGACTAGACTAACCAGATGTAGTGATTAACAGCTTTAATACCAGCACTTGGGAAGCAGAAATAAATGAATCTCCATGAGTTCCAGGCCATCCTGATCTATAAAGAAAATTACTGGAATAAAAGGTATGGTCAGAAGCAGAGACAGTGCATTATCACATTTGTGGAAATATAAACTTTCTTATTGTTGAACATGAAGACATTTTACACCCTCTTCTCAGTGTGTGTGTTTGTGTGTGTGTGTGTGTGTGTGTGTCTATGAAAATGTCTCTCTGACAATCTCTTATTTTTCTTTGTGTGTCTGTCTCTATCTTCTCTCTTGTGTATGTGTGTGTGTGTGTGTGTGTGTGTGT
>JADRCD010126195.1:8058-31044 GCA_019843815.1 Montemys delectorum | reverse complement strand
CCCCCCCATAGCATAGTCATGTCTGCCACAGCAAGAGGCTACTCCTGATGTCAGTTTGTGTCTTAGTTAGTTTCTATGGCTGTGATAAAACACCATGACCAAAACTAAGTTGTAGGGTGGTATTTCTGCTTACAACTCTCAGGTCACACTCTGTCACTGAGGGGAGTCAAGGCAGGAACTGAAACAGAGGCTGTGGAAGAATGTTCCTTATTGGCTTCTTCCTCATGGATTGCTCAGTTTGCTTTCTTATTCACCCCAGGACCAACTGCCCTGTGTTGGCAGTGCCCCTAGTGGGCTGGGCACCTTCTATATCTGTTGTTAATCAAGAAAATGCCCCTAAGAATTGCCTAAAGGTCAAAAACATTGCTTCTGGGGTGCTGCGAACTTTATCGATGGTATTCAAGAGAGTAGGGCTCTCTAAGCCCTTCCCATTCTTGTGGGGCCTGGGGTGGTAATCCTCCCCATTCTGTGCTGTCAGGTCCTTTCTGCACTTCTTTCCACAAGGTTCTCTGGTCCTCGTGGGGTCACCAGTGGCCTGGTAGGCCAAATCTAGCTGTGTCACTATTGACATCTTGGTGACATTTGATACTTTAATATTCTCCCTCTTAAACAACTTAAGAAAGTGTCTTGTCACTCCAAGTAATGTCTATGGAACAAGATGACAGAGGCTCAGATGCTATGTATCAGCTCATGAGATACGGTGGATGCTTGCTGGCATTTCCCACTCACTGTGTGTCCTCTCTTCTCCAGTCTTCTTTCTTGCTCGCAGCTTGGATTTGCTGTGGTTTTACAGTCCTATATTCTGTTGTTTCCAATTGTTGAAGACTGGCATTAGGCCTTTGGGTCCTCAAGAAGAGAGAAACAGTGACTGGCTTAGTTGTTTCATTCCATTTACACTTGGGGTTGTGATCCCATGTACTCAGGTGTTCCCGTGGGTAACATTAAAGTTGCTCAGAATCATGGGTTCTTTATTTTGATCCGTACGTGGACTACAAACTAGAAATTGTGCTGCTTGACTTTTTATTTCTGCTTTCTTGAGAACAGGAGGAAGACTCACATGCCCTAAGGAAACCCATTACCGTCTTTCCTGCCCATATTACCTCTTTAGTCTGTCTCTTTGTCGTTCATATTCAGTTTCATTGCATGAAGCCCACTGATTCCTTCTTCAGATCTGTGCTAGTTTCACATTAGATCATGACTCCTTGTTGCAGGAAGTATTAAAAAATGAACCGGCCAACTCTCAGCGGGGCCCTGTCACACTCCCTCACTCCTGCCACCGCCAACTCTCTGGGTCTAGCCCCTATGCCAGATGAGAGTGACCTCTTTCTTGGCCAACCAACTCTCTCGGGTCCATGCATTGCCCCACACACCCCTGTTTAGCCATCTCAACACCTAATTACCCGGTATTATTAAGACTCTTAAGCTTATAGTTAACCAATTAGATTTATGTGTTAATAATATCACATTTTACAAGATGCCACTACAATAATTTCAGAGCCAATTGGTAATGATAAAACTTTAACCCAATTATTCTAACCTTTAGATAACACCATGTTCGCTTCCATTCTGTTTCTTTTCCCTCCTCTCTCCTGCGACCTCTCTCTCTCTCAGACTCTTCCTCCGCCTTCCTGTCCAATCACAGGCCTGCCACTGTGCTGTACTGGAAGCATAGATCAAGACAGAATCAAATCCTGTTTTCCATTGTTTAGACTTGACTAATGCTGGAGAGAAACCCCCCTCTGGGTTTTAGTTCTTTGTAGGCAGATTACTTTAATTGTCTCTCCCTTTATTTCCGTCCCTGTAAGGATATAGGACCCTCTTTTATTCTTTGAGCCTGAAATTTCATACTGGTGGATGTGTCCGGGTCTGGGTCTTTAAAATTTGTTTTGGTCAGCACATAGTAGGAAACTTTCTTTCTCTTTTCATCCATTATCTAAACTTTGGAGATGGTTAAATTTTTTGTTAAAAAAATAATATTGTCTGTGACACCTCCCCCTCCCCATATCTGGAAACCTTGCAATCCCTATCCCTTGACTAATTTCCTTCTTTCTCCTGCCCAATTTATTGAAATTTATTAAAATATAGTGATGTAAGGATATACATGATTTGGATTTTTTTTTTAAAAATTAATTTTTTCCATTTTTATCATATATTTTCTTTATTTACATTTCAAATGTTCTCTTTTCCTCATTTCCCCTCTGAAAACTCCCTATCCCCTGCCCCTCCCCCTGCTTACCAACCCACCTACTCCTGCTTCCTGGCCCTGGCATTCCCTTACACTGGGGCATAGAGCCTTCACAGGACCAAGGGCCTCTTCTCCCATTGATGACCAATGAGGCCATTCTTTGCTACATATGCAGCCGGAGCCATGAGTCCCACCATGTGTACTTTTTGGTTGGTGGTTTAGTCCCTGGGAGCTCTGGGTGTACTGGTTGGTTCATTTTGTTGTCCCTCCTATGGGGCTGCAAACCCCTTCAGCTCCTTGGGTCCTTTCTCTAGCTCCTCCATTGGGAACCCTGTGCTCAGCCCAGGTTGGCTGTGAGCCTTCACCTCTGTCAGGCACTGGTAGAGCCTCACAGGAGACAGCTATATCAGGCTTCTGTTAGCAAGCACTTCTTGGCATCCACAGTAGTGACTACATTTGGTAACTGTATATGAGATGGATCCCCAGTTGGGGCAGTCTCTGGATGGCCTTCCTTCAGTCTCTGCTCCACACTTTGTCTCTGTAACTCCTCCCATGGGTATTTTGTTCCCCTTTCTAAGAAGGACTGAAGTTTCCACACTTTGATCTTCCTTCTACTTGAGTTTCATGTGGTTTGTGAATTGTATCTTGGGTTTTGTGAGCTTCTGGGCTAATACCCACTTATCAGAGAATGCATATCATGTGTGTTCTTTTGTGATTGGGTTACCTCACTCAGGATGATATTTTCTAGTTCCATCCACTTGCCAACAAATTTCATGAATTCATTGTTTTTAATAGATGAGTAGTACTCCATTGTGTAGATGTACCACATTTTCTGTATCCATTCCTCTGTTGAGGGACATCTGGGTTCTTTCCAGTTTCTGGCTATTATAAATAAGGCTGCTATGAACATAGTGGAGCATGTGTCCTTATTACATGTTGGAGCGTCTTCTGGGTATATGCCTAGGAGTGGTATTGCTGGGTCCTCTGGTAGAACTATGTCCAATTTCCAGAGGAACCACCACACTGATTTCCAGAGTGGTTGTACCAGTTTTCAATCCCACTAGCAATGGAGGAATGTTCCTCTTTCTCCACAACCTCATCAGCTTCTGCTGTCCCTGAGTTTTTTTATTTTAGTCATTCTGACTGGTGTGAGGTGGAATCACAGGGTTATTTTGATTTGCATTTCCCTGATGACTAAGGATGTTGAACATTTCTTTAGGTGCTTCTCAGCCATTCGGTATTCCTCAGTTGAGAATTCATTGTTTAGCTCTGTTTCCCGTTTTTTATTAGGATTATTTGATTCTCTGGAATCTAACTTCTTGAGTTCTTTGTATATATACGATTTTGGATTTTTGACTGTTACTTTTATATAGTAATCTCTTCCTGTCCCTGGCACTGTCATTTTGTGACCCTCTTCCAGAGGTGGCTTGGCGCTCTAGATGGTACCACTCCTGTAGGTGTCCTGCTTTCCTACACATGCATTCTCAAGTTTAACTGAGCACATGTGCACATGGCTGGAACTTCTGTGGTCTGAGGGTGGCCGTGGGCCAGCCTGGACTTTCTGTCCTTCACAGTTCATGCATAAATCTGTCCTCAGCATAGACATGTGTCACCTCACTATATTATTGTTCCTTTCCTTATTAAGTTGGGAACTTTTACCTTTTTACTGTAAGGGAGTACTTGCCAGTTTCTCTTTGTCATATATGAACTCCAACATTGTAGCATTTACACCATGTTTGTCATGTGTGAACTCCAGCATTGTAGCTTACACCATGTTTGTCATGTGTGAACTCCAGCATTGTAGCGCTTACACCATGTTTGTCATGTGTGAACTCCAGCATTGTAGCGCTTACACCATGTTTGTCATGTATGAATTCCAGCATTGTAGCTTACACCATGTTTGTCATGTGTGAACTCCATCATTGTAGCGCTTACACCATGTTTGTCATGTATGAACTCCAGCATTGTCGCTTACACCATGTTTGTCATGTATGAACTCTAGCATTGTCACTTAGACCATGTTTCTCATGTGTGAACTCCAGCATTGTCGCGCTTACACCGTGGCACCATCTTTACAGAAAATGGTGATTCCTGGCACACAGGTGCTGTGATTCGACGGTATCCGTCTCCTGGTTGGTGATTAAGGACTGAGGTGGTAGCAGGTTGAGCATAGGTATACCAGAAGAAAGGATGGGCCATATCCAGGCGGAGGAATTACAAGCATTTTTAAAATGTGTGTGTGAATCTTTTTTTTTCTTTTCTTTCCTTTTTTTTTTTTTTTTGTTTTGTTTTGTTTTGTTTTGTTTTTAAGACAGGGTTTCTTTTTAACAACCCTAGCTGTCCTGGAACCTGCTTTATAGACCTGGCTGGCCTTGAACTCTCAGAGATCCACCTGCCTCTGCCTCCTGAGTGCTAGGATTAAGGGTGTGTGCCACCATGCCTGGCCAAAATGTGTATCTTTTTTTTATCAAATTAAAAAAGAAAGAAAAAATAGCAGCCCAGTGTGGTGAATTTTAATTTGAATCTGTATTTCTGGAGTTTTCTGTGTTATACAGTGTGACACCAGAAGTGAAGCCAAGGGGTAAGGGAGGTCTCCAAATTGCCTGGTCTAAGGATTGAGGGAGGGCTTCTGCACTGCCTGTCCTGTGGGGCAAGGGTGGGCTCTTCCGAGGGGTGAGAGTGGGCTCCGCATTACCCATTCCAAGGGGAGAGGAGCTTGTAGGCTTCTATCTCCTCCCTTCAAATTATTAGTTCACTTAGTTTTAATTTTAGAAGTAGCCTTGATTTGAAATACTATATTGATTTCATTTATCTATTTATTTGTTTTTGTTTTTGTGAGACAGAGTCTCACTCATTATACAGCCTTGGTTGTCCTGGAACTCACTCTATAGACTGTGCTGGCCTTCTATCACAGAGATCGTCAGTCTGCTTCTGTCTCCTGAGTGCTGAGATTAAAAGTGTGTCACCACGCTGGGCTGCTATTTTTTCTTTCTTTTTTTAATTTGATAACTGTTCTTTAAGCAGCAAGGTTCTTGATTTCTTACTCCTTTCAGAGCATCTTTTTACAATGGGAAGTCAATAAAGAATACTAAGTCATGAACTTGAGTATTTATTTTGTGGTCTTATGCTTGCCTGATGTGCAGTGTTAGAAATACGTCCTGTTTTTGCTTTTGAGAACAGTGATTTTTGACACAGCACCTTCATATCAACAGTTCCTTGTGCCTGACTTTGCTCTGAGCACTGAGAATGGTCCCGGGATGCAGTGTGACGTGGTGTCACGGATTCTGTAAGTGGATGCTTGTCTCCTCTTCTGGCACTTTCGTGAGGATTTGGAAAACTTGATTACTGCTTCTTGCCGTAGACTCACAGACTTGAGCTTCGTCCAGTTTCCTAAGTGTGGGTGGTCTACGTAGAAGTACAATTATCAGCACTCGGACACAGATCCTCAGCTGGGTGTTTGGCATGCAGACAAGCCTTTGGGAGGTAACAGGAGGATGGTAGGATGGAAGGTCAGGTGTTCTGCGTGGCTTCTTTGTTAGTTCTAAGCCAACCTGAGCTGCCTAGACTTTGTTTCAAAAACAGAAGTAACAATAAATTCACCCCAAGCACACCAAAGGCCAACACAGGTATAAACCGTGCTCTCCCTGTGCTTTGCAACCTGTTGCCATTTCACAGCTGCCTACCCAGAGCCCTTTTGCCTCTGGTGACTAGTCCAAAATTAAGATCTACACGCAATTTTAATGTTTTCTTTAACTTAGACAAGCCATTCCTCCACCACCTCCTCATCCTCACCCTCTTCCTCCCCTCCCCCTTCTCCTCCTCCTCTTCTTCTTCTTCCCCTTCCTCCTCTTCTTCATCTTTGCCTTCTTTAGTGATCTTACGGTTTTGTTGAGTGTTGCAGATGTTGCCTGGTTTGATTGAGTTCAGGCTGAGTGCTACAGACACGATGCTGAGTCCTTTCTGCTGCATGAGTCGGAGGCGCTTCCTTGGTGTTAATTATCTCTCCGGTAAGGTGGCTCCTACAAGGCTCTCCGTGGAAAAGATACTGTTTCCCTGTTGAGGAAGGCTCATCTGGGCGGATATTTTGGGACTGCGTGTGTGTTTATATTTCACACTTTTGCCTAGTTAGTGATGCTTTTCATCTGCAGTGACTCTTAATTACAGTGGGGGTTGCCAGAGAGCGTGGGAAGAGGTGATGCTGGGCATGGGACCAGGGCTTCGCTCATGCAAGGCATGTGTTCAGTCCCTGAGCTGTGCCTCTAGTTCTTAATTTCGAGATAATCCTGTGTTTACTGCTCTTGATGGCGAGTGAACCTGGGACAGTGGGGGCCTAAAGATGAGGTGGACTGCAGTCCTATGCAGTAGCCAACTTTAGTCAGAGCATCAGACAGTTTATGCTCTGAGGGTTAAGAGTCACCAGAGTGAAGTGTACAAGCACAAGGACAAGCCCAATGTGGTAAAACATGTTTCTCCATAGAGGCATACGAATAATAACAGGTGAAATAAACCCACTCCTGTCTGGTACATATACCTAGAAGGAGCATGAAAACACATTGCAAGAACAGCTGTGTATTTTCTAAAGACACCAAGGTCACAAGACTATACCTTTTTTTTTTTCTTTTTATTTTAGTTTTCTCACAAGGACTAAGAATTCTCATGGCACTCCATTCTTGTATTGTGTTCTTTTACTTTGTTCTGAGACTTTGTCACCAAGGCAGGCCTTGAACTTGTGTGACCCTCCTTCCTCAGTCTCCCAACTAGCTGGAGCTACAGGTGTATATTACAGATGTCTTTGTTTGTTTGGTTTAAATCCTCACTATATAGCCTTGGCTGGCTTGGAACTCACTATGGAGACTCTAGGCTGGCCTTGAACTCATAGAGATCCACCTGCCTCTATCCCTCCAGCGCTGGGTGGGATAAAAGGTATATACAATCACAACCGTCTGCTACACATTTACTCATTGTCTATAAGAAGCCAAGGAAAGCGAACGAAAGTTGGAGCACAGATTGAAAAGGCCAATTGTGGGCTTTCAGCACCGTAGAGCTTAAGGTCTGACAGAGGAAGAGAGATGGGAGGAGGTAAGAGGGAGCCACAGAAGACAGAACATTCTGAGAAGGGCTGAGGGAGGGTCAATGGTGTTGTATTGCTTAGAGTTCACATAAGATAACAATCTTAGAGGGTACCAGAAGCTTGACGCTCTGGTAGTTGCCGGAAATGGTATGGCAGGGAATGGAACTTAGCTGTCCCTAAGGCATCTGCTGGGCCTTAGTTCATTCCTAGGAATTAGCAGGTAGTGAATGGTAAGTGTTGGTATGAAGGCTTAACTTTTACAACATACATGGTTTAAAAGTAATGAACTGTTTTACCCATATTCAGAGTAATTTTAAAGATTTATTTGATATTTATTGTATGTGTATACCTTCATGAGTGTATTTGCAGCATGTGTATTTTGGAGTGTACGGAGGCTGAAGGAAGGCATTGATCTCCTAGGATTGCAATTACAAGTGCCTATGAGCTGCCTAATGTGGGTGGCGGGAACTGAGCCCAGGTCCTGTACAGTGGTGGGAAGCTCTTTTAATTTCTGGGTCATCTCGGCAGTCCCGTCAGAGTGCTTCTGATTCTTCCCACCAGTTTGGACTTATTTATTACCTTAAGGAATATACTCTTGTGATTTATAACTTCAAACTTGGTGAGAAAGGCCACTCTGACTTGGGAGAAGTTCATAGAATTGCCACTAGGCACCAAGATGTGTGACAAGGGCCAAGCTGACAAGGTTTAAAGTCATGGCTCTGCTAATGTTCCCTTCTGAAGGCGTGTGGCCACTCCCACAGCATGGTCGGTACCAGCAGGCTGTTACAGGATTTCTGAGCAGTGAGTGAACCGAGGCTCATGCACATTGACCTTTGTATGAAGTGACCCTCTGTAAGTTCTATTTTTGTAAAAGTGATTGGATTAGCTGTCTCATTACTTGATTCTGAAGTCAGTTTAATCAGAATATCTCAAGACTCCTATTGAAGCAGTGGTGTGAGTGCTGGGAGATAAGCTTGAGGCAGGAACCAGCACTGGGGGGTGCGAGGCTTTCCTAGAAACTTAGAGGAAATTAATTTTTTTTAAAGATTTATTTATTTATTTTATGTATATGAGTACACTGTAGCTGTACAGATGATTGTGAGCCTTCATGTAGTTGTTGGGAATTGAATTTGGAACCTCTGCTTGCTCCGGTCAGCCCCACTTGCTCAGGTAGACTGTGCTCGCTCAATCCCTGATTAGTGGTTAGTGATTAGTGAACTGTGGTCACTGGGATTTGAACTCAGGACCTTTTGGAAGAGCAGTCAGTGCTCTTACCCACTGAGCCATCTTGCCAGCCCCCAGAAATTAATTTCTTTTGGTTACCTTCTCCAGATAAACACAGTGGGTTCTCTTAGAACCAAACTGTAGACTCTGCCCTTGGTTAGTTATTACTGTCAATTTGACACAACCCCTTGGGAAGAGGGAACCTCATTTGAATGATTGCTTCAATCAGATTGGTCTTGGCCATGAGTGTGAGAGGCTAGTAGTTGATGTCAGAAGGTCCAGGAGACAGCGGTGTCACCGTCTTTACCTAGGGTGGGTTTGGGCTGTATAAGAAAGCCAGCTGAGCATGAGCCAGCCAGTAAGCCAGGGAGCACTATTCATCCATGGTTTCTGCTTGAGTTCTGTCCGACCTTGCCCAAATTTGTGTTCTGACTTAGTGACCTGGAAGTGTCCTCTACCAAGTTACCACAGCAACAGAACACAGAGCAAGCACAGACTCTTGTTCTTTCAGATGGAGCTGGAGCTGGCCAGTGGTCTGTTGTCCTGGGTACACATCAAGATAGTGTTGCCGGGTGGGTGCATTGATGATAACCATCTGACAAAATGTCCTCTTTGTGATTGTCTGCTTTGTGTTTACCTCTAGGGTAAAAACCATGGCAAGAAACTCCGAAATTATTATGCAGCTAACAGCTGTCCTCCTCCAGCCAGGGTGAGCAGCGTGGTGGCAGAGCCTGTAGCCACACCCCTTGTTCCTGTCCCTCCACAGGTGAGGCAGTGCAGTACAAAGAGGCTGTCTTATACATGTGGCCATGAGTACAGTGGCCTGTGCCTATGTCTGCCAAGGTCAGGCTGGGCAATACCCTAAAACGTTCTTGGTATTCCTAACTCCTGTAGCTGTATCTGCCAAGATTTTTGAGCCTAGGGGTGTCTCATTGGACTTGGCAGTGATGTGTGGGGTGATGGAACAATATTGCTGTGTCCATTGTTCTGTGTCTTCAGACTTAGTTTAATGACCATGTGATGTCTACACTTGGCTCTGAAAAAACCACCACCACCACCAACAAAAAATAAAAACATTTGAGGGCTTGAGAAATGGCTCAGTGGTTAAGAGCATTTATTGCTTTTGTGAGACCTGGGTTTTGTTCCAGTCACCCACGAGGTGGCTCACAATCATCTGTAAGTCCAGTTCTAGGGAAGTTAGTTCTTCTGATATCCGAGGGCGCCAGGTCCACATGTTGTGCATACATACATGTAGACAAAAAGTTCACATGTGTAAAGTAAAATAAATCTAAAAATTCCATTAAATTATTATTTATCTTGACTGCTTTGATACTGCCTTAAATCCCACACACTAGATGCGTTTATAATTGGCTTCATTCTAGTCCTGAACCCTGGCCTCATTTAGTATTTGCTATTACTTGGAAGTGTTGGCCTTATTATTCAAAGCTTGGTCCATGGGCCGGCAGCATGAGCCTCATGGGGGCTTTATTAGAAGCCTGGGAAAGCTAAGTAACTTTCCATGAGGTTGCATCTTTTGAAATGTTACAAAGCAAAATTTTGTTTCATTAGTGCCTGATGTTTCCAACCACCAAGGTATAATGTTTCTTTCTGGAATGTTTTCCTCCTTCAAATAGGTATCCCCACTGAGTCTCCTCCTCAGATTTATGAGAAAATGAGATACATTAAAAGTGGCAGGAGAAGCCCTTCCAGCCAAGTGGTTTTCGTATGATGACTTTCTTTGGAATGCTGTAGAGTCAGGTGGATGTCCCTTTCCTCTTGGGACAATAGCCCAGGCTACTTTGTTTAGCACAAACTCTGTGAAATCTGAAGATACCATGCTGTCTCTGGAGAATCTTCTCTTCTAGGTCAGACAATGCTAGCTACCCCCTAAACCCCCAATTGTTCTAGAGAAGGTATGGTCTCCACAGTCTTAACCTCTCTTCTACCCAGAGTTTACTTTGTAGCTTTTGCTAGTCCAGTGCAGTTTAGTATCTTGTGTTTGGCTTCCTGGCTTAGTTAAGAGGTGTTCCTGGTTATATATGCACAGGTGGTTTGGAGAGGTTGTAGGACTGGAACTTTCAAAACTTTGTGGCTTTGAGTCTAGGTGGGCCATTCAGTACACAGTAGGTGCTCATTGTTTATTGGTGGATTTTGAGTAGACTTCCCTGGCAAGAAGATTTTTAGCTTTACTTACTTACTTGCCTCCTACCCTAAATGTCCACACCTTAAAACCATTATTTCAGTGGATACTAGTTAATGCTTTGGTTCATAGGTAATTGTAATCCAAAATGGGACAAAGGGTCTCCCAGTCTCTCTTTCATTGGATTTACTTTCTTATAAAATTCAGTGTCTGCGGCCATGTCCTAGGCTATGGCTACGTCTCAGGGCTCTGAAGGATCTTGGCAGAGAGGGAGGGTGTAACTCTGTTCTTCTGTGTCTTTGTGTGTCTTTGCGGGCAGGTGGGCTCCTGCAAGCCAGGGGGCAGGGTGATCCTGGCTACAGAGAATGACTACTGTAAGCTGTGCGATGCCTCCTTCAGCTCCCCTGCTGTGGCACAGGCTCACTACCAGGGGAAGAACCATGCCAAGAGACTTCGTCTGGCCGAAGCTCAGAGTCACTCATTCTCGTAGGTATTGCCATCACCTCTGAGGACAGATTGTTATGTGAGAGCGAGGAGTTGAAAGGGAGCCTTGTTCAGCTGGCTCACTCATTTCAAATTCCTTTCACCAGGGACTCCGCAGAGGCAGGGCAACGGCGGACTCGGAAGGAAGGGAGTGAATTTAAGATGGTGGCCACCAGGAGGAATATGTATACAGTCCAGAGCAATTCAGGTAGCCTGTGTGTCCCGGGCATACAAAGCATGCACGTGTCTGGAAAAGACAGCAGTAGGTAGCCCCAAGGAATTAGGTAGTGGGTGTCTTCCTGAGTTGCTCTTCTGGCTGTTGAGGCTGCTCTTTATTTCTGGTATCCTTTATTCAGTATTCAGTATACTATTTGGGTTTTAGTGTTTTAGAGTCTCTTGTAAGTCCTTTTTTAAAA
This sequence comes from Montemys delectorum, assembly GCA_019843815.1. Classification (NCBI taxonomy): domain Eukaryota; kingdom Metazoa; phylum Chordata; class Mammalia; order Rodentia; family Muridae; genus Montemys; species Montemys delectorum. The sequence continues at coordinate 19,525 of JADRCD010126195.1, read as the reverse complement.
AATAGTTATCAGATGAAATATGTAAAGCCCGTTAGAAAATGGGCCTCTTGGGGGCTGGGAAGACGGTGCAGGCATATAAGCATGAAGACCTGAGTTTGATTCCAATCTCAAGTGGAAAAAGCCAGGCACAGCAATTCCTACCTCTCATCTCAGGTGGAGATGGAAGGTTCCTGGAGCTCACTGGCCTAACAGCCTAGCTAATCAGCAAGCTCCAGGTTCAGACTCTGAGAACTCGGAGACTCTGGCTCAACATATAAGGTAGAGCGTTATTAAGTGTGCAAGCATGCATGCACACTCACACTTCCTGATTTTAAGTCACACCATGTTCAGTGTGGTCTTTATACAGGTAATGAATGAGAATTAATCTAGAGAATTCTTGTGATGTGTGCATTCCGTGGAGAGCCGTGTGCTTATGGAAGTAATTCTCTGTTTACTCTAGCCCTGTCTCCAGTGCTATGCATGCCAGCAAGGGCTGTTTGTTACAAGCAGGAAAACAAAAACAGATTTCACTGAATAACAAGAGGCAGCTAAATAACAAAATACAGAAAGTCAGAAAAACCTTTTGTCTGATGAATGTAATCACGATGTATTACTAGTTATGATCAAAGCAGAGGGCTGTATTTAAAAAGCTAGCTGAGATGAAGGGACATCCCCTAGCTGTGGATGTCAAGGAAAAGACATTTTAGGATGGGGATGGCACAGACTAGGTTCTCTGAGTAATCAAAATACAGAGACTGGGCTGGAGCCATGGGTTTTACTGTGTTCCTAACACTGGCTTCAAATTTGTCACAAAATTTATCACTTTGCCGTAGGTTCCCAAGTGCTGAATTATTGCCACAAGCCACCATGCTCGGCTACAGTCTTTAAACATTTTTTTTTTTTTAAGAGCCACGGGCCTTTAGAACTTGACTGCAGGCTTGACTCTGTAGTCAATGCCCTGATACTAGTTGGAAAATCATTTTATGTTTGTAGGTTGAACTTCTATATACATGTAGTTAAAGAAAAAGAAATCCATTCACCTCTCCTTCATTTAAACTCTTCAGTTAAGAGTCTGATTTTAGAGTTATAGATTACAGTGAGGACTTTTGGAGTGTTTTTTTCTAAGTGGGCATTCCGAGGATCTGCGTGTGTGTGTGTGTGTGTGTGTGTGTGTGTGTGTGTGTTGAATGTGTGAAGGCTAGAGGTTTAATTTTGAGGCAACTTTCTCCATTGCTCTCCACCTTACATTTTAAGGCAGGGTCTCTCAATGAGCCTACAGCTCATGGATTGGCTAGGCTAGCTGGGTAGCATGTCCCCAGAACCCTCCTGTTTCTGCCTTCTGCACTGTAGTTACAAGCCTGGGCCACAACGCTTTTATATGGGTGCTGGAGACCTGAACTCAGGTCCTCGAGCCCTCTCTCCTCCCTTGACCACCTCGATTCTGTCTCTTGCATCAGCAGGCCCTTACTTCAATGCCCGCTCTCGGCAGAGGATCCCACGAGATCTCGCCATGTGCGTTACTCCAAGTGGCCAGTTTTACTGCTCGATGTGTAATGTTGGAGCTGGTGAAGAGGTGGAGTTCCGGCAGCATCTAGAGAGCAAGCAGCACAAAAGCAAGGTGTCTGAGCAGCGGTACAAGAGTGAGATGGAGAACCTGGGCTATGTTCAGTGATGGCCGTCCTCACAGAGAAGCCTGTCCTGCCTGTTTGCCTTCTGTTGACCTGCCTTGCTTTGTGGTCCTCCATGTGTACATTCCTCATTTCTCTGCTTAGTGCGAGTAACCTGCAGTGGTGCCAGAGCTGTCAGGTCGGGGTGGGGGAGGGGTGTTTCTTAGGTCACGATGCTCTTTTGGGCCAGCTGTGTCAAACAACTCACAGTGGTGTGTGAGCTTCCTGCCCCACCAGGTGTAACTTCTTATCTTAGCCAAGTTCTGGTTAAGCAGCAGTAGCCTGACCGCCTAGACCTACGATTATTTAAAAATGGCATCTACTTTTGCAGTTTTAGGTTTGCGCACATTAGAGGAATTGACTTGAGTTCTTACTTCCAATTATAGAGAAAACAGGTAAACAGAGATTCCCGTTTCCTGATGCTCCTGGGAACCATTACCACCACAGTGTGGTGTCAGTAAGATGTGCTGTTATGGTATGTGCCTGGGTCTCCCAACAGCATCTGGTTCCCTGTGGCATATCCCTCCCTCCGTGATTGACACATAGGTTTCCTTGAATTCATACATGTCCAGAATACTGTTCATATACACACTCTTCTGAACATGTAACTTCATCTCCAGTTGTGAACTGCACACGTGTTAATTCCCGTCTCCTCCCTACTTGGATCAGCTTCTCCGATCACCCCATTCTCATGGCCTCTCTGTGCTGGCAGTTTCAGAGACCCAGATTTGACTGTCTAATGAGTTGAAGATGGATATTCTTTTAGAAAATATATTTTCAGATGATTCAAGGAAATGCAAGGATGTGTTTGAGATTTCAATTTGGAATTCTATTTTCACTGATGATTATGTGAATGCATGGGATAGTCACTTTGTGGCTTTTTATGATTGTATCCTGACACTGCCCTGACAGGTAATGGGCATGCCTGGAAAATACCCCTGTCTGTCTCCCTTCCTTCCTTCCTTCCTTTCTTCTTTTAAAGCTGATCAAGTTTTAGTGTCACTTCCAATAGAAAAACATTCAACCGCTGCATTTCCTTCTTTGCCTCCTTGAAGACACTGAAAACACAGATGACTTGGCATCTAGTGATTATAATGGGATTCTTATTTTTTAAATAAAAAGCCATAGTGTATGTCTAGATGGACTGATGGAGTGTTATGTGAACTTGTGTTCACTGTGTGTTCTTTGTCCTTTTGCCTTCACGTGGGTAAGGCTAGCATGCCCGTGCTTCTGCAGAGGGCTTAGGGCAAGCAGTATTTCACACCATAACAAATGCATATTTCATTACTCAGTCAACTGAGAAGTCTTCAGGCAGATCGAGAGGGTGGAAAGCTCTGCTGCCTCCTCTCCATTCTTGCTTTAGAGTAGCTGAGACCCATAATTAAAGGTTAATTTTATGATTAGCTTCTGGAACCATACCTGGTTACTTTCTCCTGGTGAAGTGCTGGTTTCTGGAAAAGTAGAGCTATTTGGTTAAGTATTTCGCCCTTAGAAACAGAAGAAAGAACAGTGCTAGTCTAAGATTTGATTTCCATTTGCAACTCCTCATACCAAGAACCCCTCCTATGGCCAATACAGAGTTGGTCAGTTTAGGGCAACTTAGGGTGTATCTTGTTAGCCATTTGGTTGTTCATTTTGCTGCAAGATATAATTATTTGGTAGACTTAAATATACTGCTAGCCACTTGGTTCTGTGATTGTTTAACAGTCTCATCTGCTCTCTCTGCAGAATGTGTATCTGCGTGTCTCTGTGTGTGTGTCTGAAGATACCACCCCCCCCCTTCCCAGTTTTACATGATACCCCAGAGAGAATTTCACCTCATCTTTATCTCAGATAACATTGAAAGATTCTGGGTATGGGTTTATATTTTATAAAAGTGACATTCATCTTCTTTGAGTTTTTTTCCTCTGGGAATCAAGTCAAAGGATGTCCCCCTCCACACCCCCCAAATACTCTCCTCCTGTATATACAGAAAACAGTGGACTTAAGGGCTTGATGTATTTTCAAGCCTCATGAATTCAGGTTTCTAGTCTCCCAGTGCCCTTAATGGATGTTAGGGACGCATAAGTGTGGTTTCTTTTAGAGTGAAATGTTAGATTTATAGTGTTATTTCTATATTCCTTTGCACTAGAGAGAGTGATGAGTTTGTTTTATGACACTCCAGTGCCAGGTTGCCTATGATAACTCTGTTTCTAAACTCTGGAAGTCTTTAAGTAACTTCTATGCTTATTGTTAGAGGTCCTGTGGGTGTCTGAAGCACTTTGGGGTTCCCTGGCTGAGGCTGTATTCATTGGGTAGGACAGAGGCTATCAGAGCTGCATGGTGCAGTTTCTCACTAAGCAGATGCTGTATGGACAGTGTCCCTTCCTTGTCTGATCAAGCAATGGTAGCATGTGAGTCAGGTGAGCTCTCTGTTGGCTTCATTTTGCTGTAGGATTGGCCCCCTGTTCCCCAGGAAACCTGCATATTATGGTGTGCCACAGTCATGGATGGACAGAAGTGTAAACAGTTGGAGACCTTATTCCAAAATTAAGTAGATTTCAGTTTCATCAGTTACTTGTAGCATTGAAGTCTGTTCTTGTGGCTCTCTGCTTCATGATGAGGCCAGCCAGAACACCCAGAGCCAAGGCTTCAGGAGGAGTCCGGTTTCAGTCAGATGGTCTGCATCCCATATACCTTCGAAAGTTCAGCTGTTGCCCTGTGTGCTTTGACCTTTTAGACTTTATGTTAAGCAGAGACGATGCTGGTCTGGGTTAGTCTGTGTTCTTCCGCTTGTAAATGCATGCCTATTGTTTTATGCCTGTCTGCTTGCCTCTTACAAACTGCATTCTGCATTTTCCACACTATTTGTCTTGATAAAAAGCTCCTCCTCATCTTCCCTTTTAGTTTGCTACGGGCTTAGAGAGTTAGTGAGGAGGTTTGAAGCTCTAGAAATGGATGAAGGACCATCCATGGCTGAGAGCCTGTGATCTGCTGAGGTGTCCCTCCCACCTCACCCCACAGAGCTGCCCTACGGAACTCTGTGTAGCCCTCTGTCTACAACCCTGCAATCCCAATAGGGAGAAAAATGTTATACATACATATGTATACCTGATTAAGTATTCCTATGTAGATAGGATCTAAGAATTGACAGTGGAACTTGTCCCAACCTGTGTTTCCAGGGAGTGTGAGCAGTGGCAGTCCAAGGGTAGATCAGTCACCTGTGTTTCCAGGGAGTGTGAGCAGTGGCAGTCCAAGGGTAGATCAGTAACTTCCTTGTAGTGCTTTCTTTGCAGAGAGGCTCAGGAACAGCAGGTTTGGAATATTCTGTAAATGTCAGAACTTGGGCTGGACGTATTTACCAGACAAATTGGTGGGCTGTGTGCCCACGCAGTGGGGTGTCTTTAGAAATGGGGAAACATTTTGTTGGTGTATGCAGAAGTTTAATGTAGATATTTGAACAGATGCTTGAAAAAAAATTCTACCTTGCTCCCCACCCCTTAAATCTCTGTTAGGAGTTTTATATGTGATTAGAAAAAAAAAATTGCTTTGTTGCTTTTGTGTTCTGTTTGGGAGAGTCTCCTGTGAGCTGCCATGTCAGCGTAGCTGAGTGGACACTAGCTGTGTAAATAGCTTCTCATGAGACATTTATATGGAATAGCTGTGTGACGTTTCCTCCCATTATCGATAGCAACTCTTTGTGAAAGCCCTTTTTCTCTGTAGCTACCAAAAAAAAAAAAACAAACAAACAAACAAACCGGTCCTGGCTTATGGTCCCATGTGACCTTGTGTCCGTTAAACCCAGAATACGAGTGCCTTTAGCAAGTGTTAGCATTTCACAGAGGGTAGAGATGACAGGATTTACTGCCATTAACCACTGTTCATAAAATAGCTTGAAATAGCAATGATCCTTGTGAATTCTGTTCTGTGTCCCCCCCTCCCCACCCCATTTCTTAGTGGAATCCCAATTTGCTTTTGGGTAAAGTGTGCACTCTGGGTGGGAGCCTGGCTGCTGAGACTGCTGTAGTCATCATGGTGGCTATGTTTGACACCACACAGGACTCAGCTTGAGATGCTGATGTTGGAAAAAACTTCCTACACTGACCGTGCTCTGGCTTGGTTCTTCTGCAGAGTGGAGAGAGTTATGTATACAAACAGAGTGTAACTCTGGGTCATGCTGTACTTCACCTTGCATGGATAGAGGGACCTTTCCAAGCATGCTTGAGGCCTTTGAAAACAACAATTTCCTTCCTTTGATTACCTGAAAACATTAAATTTCCTGAGGTCTTTACAATCTTCTGAACATATGATTAAACCAATTTTCATGTAGAGATAGTAACATTTGCCTCAGGATTTTATTATGAAGAATTTTGGACATTTGTTAAAGTGGAGAACATTTTGGAGCACACTTAACTCTATCTCCTACTATTGACATTTCCCCACTCGGGTTTCCTCATGTCTCCCATGAGCCCATCGCCATGTTCTTCTGTTTGCCCATCAGGACAGATGGCTCTATACATTTGAGACTGTCCACACCATGGGTGTCATACACTAGGATTTAATACTTAAATGTTAATGTCTTAGGAAGACCGCATGTGTTAGGTCATAACCTGAGCCAGTAAACAGTCTCTGTTCTCTCCTGTGGATATCAGTCTTCCTTGTTTTTTCCTGTTCTTGAGTGTGCTTAGAGTTTCCAACAAGTCTATACCAGGTTACGTGGCCCACAAACGTTACGTTCCCAACAAGGCTTGCTGTGAACTCCCAGGCACTGTGCCACTCACCTCCTATGCTTGTACATAGCAGATTAAACTCTGAGACAACAGTACTGTCTACTGAGGGGTGGGCAAGCCTTAGAGCAGTCTACAGTCTTCCTCCAGTCACATTGGGGTGAACTGCAGTCTGCCTCCATCCTCTGCCCACCTCCTGTGGCCAGCTCTGCAGAACTGATCAGATAGATTGTTCAGATCAGATGGATTGATGGGGAGAACCAAATCACAGTCCAGCCTGAGTGCTTTTATGTTGTAATCTTAGGCTTCCAGTGTAACTGGACACTTCCCTTGTGCCCTTAGGAGGACTGTACTTATTTTTTACCAAGTAGAATTTTAATTTTAGACATTTCACAATTCTCTTAACACAGAGATATTCCTGTGGTTATTTGTTGTTTTGTGATGTTCCATGTAGCTCAGGTGAGTCAATTCTACTATGTAGCCAAGGATGACTTTGAACTCCCGCGATCCTCCTGCCTCCACCTCCTGGTGCTGGGATTACAGGCATGTACCACCATGCCAGGCTATAAATTGTAGTTATAATTGAGTCCAAAGCAATTGCTAAAATCTCACTGCATTGTTGAACACCAACTCATGCAGGGTCTATCTGATTGTTTTTATCTTTAAATGGCTTTTACGACCACTCTGTTGCCGTAAGTGCTCATGTGACCCCCTCACTCGTGAAAATGGTGTTCTTCATTACTGACCCCTCTCATGCACTCTCTACCTGATGCTTTTTTGTTGGTTTTAAGAAATGACTCCAAAAGTCAGGGTGAGCGAAACTGTCTTAGGGCAAAGTCCACTTGGGAGCAACCCCCCCAGATGTAGCTGGTCGTAGTTCATTCTGCCTTCTTTTGGTATCTGATCACCCACCAAAGGTTCTGGAAGCCAGTGTGTCATTTTGTAAGTCTCACGTTGACTGCTCACCTGTCGTCCCCCTCCCTACCCCCAGTCGACTGCCGTGGCCTGGCATGGGTTTTGTGTGTCGTCTTCAAAATGCCTTATTGGGTATGCCAGGCTCTGCTGTCAAGCATCCCAGCTGTTTGCCGAGACAGACGTGTCCTCTCTGGGTTATGTGCTCTTGATCTAGAAGCAAAGCTTGATTTTGCTTTCAATATCAAGGGTGTGTTTTAATACAATTATTGTCTTAAGTAAGAAATGAAGCAGGAAGCCGAGAGAGTGTGAACCTTTCATGTGATCAGTCTGGTGAACCGTAAATGTGCTTTTGCTGTTTCACTAGAAAGAACACAGCTAAGAAATGCCAGTCCAAATTGGAAAGTGGGGCTGTGTCATATCACGCTCTCCACTTGTCACTTGGCCGTTAAAATCTGAGCAGGCCATCGGGCAGTGGGCCAATCTATGTTCTGGGGCTACAGAGCTGACTGACGTCACAGGATTCAAACCAATCAACTGTGAATTGTGAAATTAAAATTGTTCTTTTGTTTTTTTCTTTCCTTCAGCCTAATAAATATAGAAGTCTGAATGTTATTTAAGCTTATACCACTTACATTGGCTCATCTTGGCTGTGTATTCTCATGTCTGTACTGATTTCTGATAAAGGCTCCATGACATTGTAACAGGCTTTTTGTGTTCAGTTCAATAAACTGGTTTCTGAGTCTCGTCTCACAAGTGTTTGGTTATGAATTGGAGAGGAAGGTGCTCAGTGGTTAGCACACAGGCATTTCCCCCATTCGGATGAGATGTGAGTTCCCCATTCACAGAGGCATGTGGTCTTCTGTGTGCTTTCCGAGGCTTAGAACACTGAATTTGAGGACTTGCTGTGGAGTCGGCCTAGCTATCTGTCCACCCCATCCTCCTTCCCAGCTAGCCTGGAACTAGTGTGTATTCTGTTTTGTGGCACCTTTTGATATTTATGTTCCCTTCAAATTGTGAGGAAATGAACCCAGAACGCTGGCCCCTGCTTCTGGAAGGAAACACATCAGAGAGCAGATGCTCGCTCATCTCTTGGGAATGTCACCTATGAAATGAGGTTATGGATACAATTGTTATGGAGTGCAGTCTTCATAAACTCTTTGGAGTGCTGCGGAGGGTATGGATTATGCTTTGAATTTAAATATCTGTTTGAAAAGTAGATTGTAAGTTTTAAAATGGGATGAGGAGGGCATCAGAGGTGCCTAAGTCACAGGAGCCTTGCTGTAGGTGTTCCGAGATGGGGACCTTGGCTCTCACTCCAGGATCGTGCCCTGGCCTCCCCTTCACAGCTGCCTGTAAGACATTCCCAGGCTGTGCCAACCTGATGGGAGTGTGAAGGCAGTACCCAGTGTCTGTGTAAGACATTCCTAGGCTGTGCCGACCTGATGGGAGTGTGAAGGCCATACCCAGTATCTGTGTAAGACATTCCCAGGCTGTGCCGACCTGATGGGAGTGTGAAGGCCATACCCAGTGTCTGTGTAAGACATTCCCAGGCTGTGCCGACCTGATGGGAGTGTGAAGGCCGTACCCAGTGTCTGTGAAGAGCTTTGAAGACTTGTCTTTTGAGCTCAGTGCACAAAAATTTATTCCTGTTTGTGGGATACTCAAACTATTAAAACTTAGAAATGAAGACAGTTTACTACAGTGCAATGAGAATATTAATAGGACTGAGACAAAATCTTTATACAGGTGTGTCTAACACATGTGTAACCCCTAACATTCATGAGATGTGTACTTGCCCTGGAATGTATTTAGGATGCAGCGCGCCTGATCCGTCGAGCAGAGGTGGACCTGCCTTTGGAAGAGAGAAGCTGGTAAGTTTAGCATGCCATTTGGGTTTTTAGGTACTTTACATTAGAACTTCAAATGCATTTTGGATGGCAGCCTTCCCTCATGACAAGAACAAGATGGCTTTCATGTTAGTTTCACTTTCTAATCTTTGTTAGCCAGAGGCCCTTGCTCTGATTTCCACAACAGCTCACTAGGTTACAGACTTGGCCCATAGGTATGTAGCGCCACCTTGTGGATTCTTCAAAGCTTGCAGCTAGCTGTTGTGATGACCTTAAAATCAGGATTTAGGTTAAAAACTTGCAGAGGATATGAGTTTTACTGGTAGGTGAAGCAAAACTTAGATTAATTTGAAAATTTAATTGACAAAGCTGCTAGAGTAATTATTGTGGTGAATGCCTATTTTATTTTAAACAAATACAGTTCTTTCAGAATGCCTATTTTCTTTAAAACCAAACAAGACAACCCCCTTCTCTCCACATTTTCCTGCATGTGGACAAGAAACACAGACCTGAGAATGCGTAAGTCTCTACATTGGGAGCAGGGAATTAGAGCCTCAGAAAAGACTAGGGAAGTGAGAAAGACAATGGAATAAAGGCAAAGTGTTGCTGTGTGAGTAGACGTCACAGTGGCCACATAAAAAACCAAGTTTAAAGTACTAAGCTTTTCCTGAATGTGATGTGTTTGGGGCTGCACAGTGAGCTGCAGCTTAGGATATAGGATGTTTTAAAGTATCCTGGACATTCGGAAAAGGCTGGTGCTGATGGTCCTTGCTGTGTCTCAAGGCCAGTCCTAGAGTCCAGGTGAGGTGGTTTAGAGCTTTCCTTCTCATTACTTCCTTTGTACTGTAGGTCATTTAGAAGAGTATCTTCAATTTTTTTTTTTTTTTTTTTGACAAGCTAGGTCCTGAACTCACTCTGAATTCTGTTTTCCCATCCTTGAGCTGTGAGTGTCTCTAGCTTCTTGAGTAGTTTCTGGAGCTGTTCTTGGGTGAGTTTCAGTGGCAGTGTTACCACAAGTTGAGCTCAACAATGTTATGTGTATTGACACGTGTGTTAGCGAAGAATAGAGAGGTGGAGCAAACCAAGCTGAAGCTCAGTGCTCGCCTCCCACTGTCTGTGGGGTCGTATTTATTTATTCTCTGTCATCAGGCGTCCTTCCACGTGCTTGCTGTATCCAAACATCCTTTCACGTGTCTGCTCCATCAAAACATCCTTCCACCTGTGTGCCCCAGCAAAACATCAGTTGACATAACTGACTTTCCAAAGGAACTACAAGTTTCCATTTCGGAAGAGGCTCATCCTTTCCCTCACAGTTAAACCTACGTTCTTGAGTTTGGTGTTTTGGTGTTTTCTTTCAGTCCCTATAGACTAATGTATGTAGTCTGTCGAGTGTTGTCATTTGCCTTATTTCCATGTGATTTATTGAACACACTATATTTTTTCCTCTGCCAGCAGGCACACAGGGGCCATTCAGTATTTCCTCATAGCAGTACTTCAACACATCTATGATAAATTCTTTTTCTCTTTTTAAATGTTCTTCTTTAATACAGGAGGATCTCATGTAGCCCAGGCTGTTCTCAAACTTCCTGTATAACAGTGGAACCCCTGAACTCATGATCCTCCTGACTTTACTTTCTGAGTGCTGGGATTATGCCTGGTGCTGGGGATCAGACTGAGGGCTCAGCATGTTAGGTAAGTCCTCCATCAACTGAGCCACAGGTAAGAATCTCCTTTGGTCTTTCTTTAAAGACCTTCTGTGTGTGTGTGCGTGTGTGTGTGTGTGTGTGTGTGTGTGTGTGTGTGTGTGTGTGTGGTGTCTGTTTGTTAGTCATGTTTGTGGGTACCCTCAGAGGCCAAAAGAGGGCATCAGGTTCCCTGGAGAAGTTAGACTGTCTGGAAGAGCAGCAAGTGTTCTTAACTGTTGATCCACTTCTCTAGCTGCCTCCTCCCTAGATGCTTCTATGAGGAATCTAGAAACTTACTCCACTGCTTTGGAACTGACACACTGGCCCCAGGTCTCACTGTAGGCTTGTGGAGTTAGAACCTGTCTTTATTGAAGACCACATTAGAGCAGTTGTTGCCACACTCAGTAGCAATTGGAATTGCCTGGAGACTTGAAGCAAAGCAGAGTTTTCCTTAGGAAGTTCCAACTTATTCCCCATGTCCCTGGATGTCTAGGGACTGATGTAAGGATCTTAGGTGATTCTAATGTAGCCCAAGATTTAGGGTGACTGACATGGCTATAGTGTGTGTGTGTCACTGGCTTTAATGGAATTCTCTCCACAAATCCTGGTTTCACTTATAGGGAGTGTAGTGGTTTGAATTCACTTATAGGGAGTGTAGTGGTTTGAAT
>JADRCD010126194.1:0-11847 GCA_019843815.1 Montemys delectorum | reverse complement strand
GAGGACAGCTGCAGATGTCATACCCAGGAGTTTTCCACCTTGTCCTTTGACACAGGGTCACTCACTGAACCTGGAGCTCACCTGTGAGTTCTAGAGACCATCCTGCCTCTGTTTCCTCAGGGCTTGTATTCCAAGCATGCACCAACCACACCTGGCCTTCATACATGGGCTCAGGCACTTGAACTCAGGGCCTCGTGAGTGTGAGGCAATCACTTTACCCATTGAGTATCTTCCCAGCCATCTTTTGTAACTTCAGAAGGTGTACAAAGGGAAAGCAGATTCTCTCCACTCCCATTGATTTGGTTTAACATGTCCACTTCTGCTTATTAGCTACTGACTTGCTGTGTTGAATTTCCTGGGCCCCTATAGTGCATTAGATTCTAAGAGTGTGTGGGAAGGCACATATAGTATGTGTGGTTCTGTTCTTGGCTTCTGTGAACTTCTAGTCTAGAATCCTGATAGTGTTTTTAGGAGCTGACTATTCTCAATAACTCTGCAGATTAAGTTATGTCTGGGTGAGGGGCTCACTGGATAGTCTCTGTGAGTAAATTCTTCTTTCTTTGACAATACTGGAAGAGGTCAGGGTTCCAGCTATGTATGAGAGGCTGCTTCTCATGAACAGGGTGCCATTGTGGTCATGAACATGCTAAAAAAAAAAAGTGGGCTCTCATTTAAAATGCAAGGTGTTTTCCCTCCACTCTAGCCTTCTAGAAGGTTCTATCTGATAAATATATCTCATTCATAAAGAGAATGGCCGGAAGACTTCATCTGTTTATTTCCTTAGAGAAACATTTGCTCATCTTATTTCACAGAATTTCATTGTGTCTGTTTTGTCTGTGTGTCAACGGTTGTGTTTGAAAGATGGCTCAGCAGTTAGTATCACTTACTGCCTCTGTAGAGGACCTAATTTCAGTTCCCAATATCCACATCAGGTAGATTCACAGCCACTTATAACTCGGATTCAAAGATTCATGGAATCCAATGACTTCTAGCATCCAAGAGTATCAATCAGGAACATAATGAACAGAAAATCATATAGGCAGGGCACACACACACACACACACACACACACACACACCTTACAAAATATGAAAAGAGCATGAACTATTACAGCCAATAAAATTGGGTACTAAGTAGAACACAAAGCTGAATGAGAGCAAGAGTGGATTCTGATAGTGAAACTGAGACCCAGCAGGGCAATGTGCTCTGTTCCGATGGCTAGAGAGTGGAGTACTTCCACAATGAGTGGAAAGTACTTCTTCTAAATGTAGACCACTGGGACAGAGCTCCAACTGGACCTCACTCAAGATAGCCCTGACCCCATTCTGAGAACAGCCAATCTAGTGGGTACCAAAGTCTGTATGAGAAAGTGCCTCATCAGGACTGTGGGATGGGGAGGGATGGGGAAACAGCTGTACTTTGTGGTCCCTAACAATGTACAACTTGACAAGCCTTGGCTGGGTGCTGCAATCCAACCTGTTTTCTTTAGATTTAAATGTGAGAACACTGGAAATGTTGATAAGGGAGTTGATCATCTTTAGAGAAGATAGACACTGGAAGGTGGCATGCTTGAAGATGGGTGTTTCGATACTCAGAGGCTGTGAAGAGAAACTTCTAGAACCACAAACTAAAATCTTGCCTGGATGAGATGGGGAGATGGGGACTCTTGCTCCATATTGTGTGTGTGTGTGTGTGTGTGTGTGTGTGTGTGAGAGAGAGAGAGAGAGAGAGAGAGAGAGAGAGAGAGAGAGAGAGAAAATATATGATACATGTTATATAATACATGTTATATATTACCCATTACATATCACATATTGCAGAAGGTCATCTGTGTCACAGGGCTCACCTCTCTATGAGCACAGTTAAGAGTATTATTAATTCCAGTGAGGACCCATGCCTTGCTACTTAATAAGAAGTCTGAAAATGGAAGAGTTGACTGTCTTGAAAAAAGTCCAATAGAAAACTAACTTGGGATTTGACGTCAGTTTTCTGAGTTCATATAGATTTCTTTCCTAGGGTTACCTTTTTAGACCCCTGCTTGTTTATGCCACAGTCCATGAGTGGCCATGGAGATGGTCTGTAGTAAATGAGGCCACTCTGCAAGAAGATTCTGCAGTAGCTATTCGTTGTGTCCAAAAACATATTCTTTTCGTTATTTTAAGTTCTTTTTTCACTGAGAACTCCCTTAAATAAGAAACTTCTCACTCCAGTAAATTAAAAGTATGGTAAAAAAGTGTGCAATCTACTCCACTGGGATAGACTAGACTGGAATATGATTGTTATTGCATTAGGACAAAGTGGAATTATATTCCATTAGAAACAGAATGGGATGCCATTGGATCACATGGATAGAAATGCGATTGGAGGCATCTAAAATGTGTTTAGTATTATTTGCAAATTATGAGTTCAAGGCCAGGCTGGGCCACACAGCAGACTGTCTCAAAAATAAAACCTAGAAGACTTTATAATTTATTCATTTTAGTTTGCTATTATTTTTAGGTGCGTGTGTATATATCTGGGTGTGTGTGTGCATGCGTGTGCATCTTTGAAGACCAATGACATTTGACCTTATAGAATTGGAGTAACTGATGGTTTTGAGCCCCCTTAACATGAGCGCTGAGAACCAAACTCAGGTGTTCCGCAAGGGTAGTATACACCTTAAGCACGGAGCCATCTTGCTGTCCTAAAGGTTTTCTGTAGTGATGACTTTAATTTTCATCTTTCTGTTTATTTTATATTTTATGTTTCTTTGTTTATTATATGAGCATGTACTGGTCCTGGTGACACAATAAAGAAGTTATTTTAAAGTAAAAAGATGTCCATCCCCGTGTGGGCTTCATCTCCAATAAACGGGCTGGAAAAAAAAAAAAAAAAAAAAAAAGAATGAACTCAAGTCCTCCCTTCCATCCTTCCAGAACGTGTATGACTTCAAACCTTAAGCCTCAGGAAAGTCATCAGCTAACAGGTTCAGCTGAGTTGTCACCAAGCTTAAAGCCCAAACTCTCTTCTGGAACAGGCTATGCATAGTGGCATGGGGTTCTTAGCAAGAGAAGGGGGCAAGCACCACGGTGAGTTTCAGGCACTTGCTGAACTTCAGTTGAGAATGGCCTTCTCTGAGCCCGTTCTTCCCGTAGTGCCCTATGCTGTCAGGTTCTGATGGTCATTTATTACAGCCCTGCTTACAGCGGGGTCAGCTAGGCTAAGGGCCCAGGAGGAGCCTGCCAACCCCCTCCACACTCCACCTCTAGAGCAACCCAGTTGAACTGCATCTAACACGTGGCATGCTGTTGGGTGAACTTGCAGGGAGAGCCCATGCTACCTGATCCGGATGGGGTGTCGCCACTGTGATCTCTGGTGGGGCCAGGGTAGGCACAGAAGTCCATGAGGCAACTGGCAAAGTAAAATGTCCTTACTCCATTCACCAAGGCGTCGCTCTCTGTGTGGCAATTGATCTTGAGATTCAAATTAGTAGATGAATCAACAGGACAGAGTAGTAAATGAAGCAAATGCATCTTAGAACTGTGGGCTCTTCTTTCAGGAGCTGGGTTAGACTCTTATCTCTGTCCACAAATCTTTTTCACAAATGCAGTCTATGCTCATCTCTGTCAAGTGCTATTCCCCTGCAGCTCTGTCTGGGGCCAGCTTTTAAAAAGGAATCTGCGCAAGAGAAAATGCTTCCTGGGCATAGACTCCTGTCTTTCTTTGGACCTCAGAGGGCAGCATCTATACTCTGTATGAAAACATGTACTGGAGCAGAGGGAAAAGACAGTGAAATGAGTTTTGTCTTCAACCTTGTACCATCATATTTGAAAGGCTTAAAACATGAGTTTCTTGCAAACCATTGAGACCAGATGCCACATTTGTCTGCCTTTGTGGTAATACTCATTAAAATTTTTCTTCTGTCTGGATGAGGAGATGGCTCAGTGGGCAGAGTGTGTGGCATGTAATCATGGAGGTCAGAATTGTGTTCTCCCGACACCAATGTAAAGGGTAAGTGGGTTTGATGGTCTGCATGTAATCCCAGCTCTCAGGGGCAGAGACAGGTGATTCCCACAGCAAGTTGGCTAGCTAGACTGGCTAAGTGGTGAGCTAGGTGCCCAGACAGGGCATTATGCCTTAGTATTAGAAAGTAGAGAAAGACTAAGGAAGATGTCTGAAGATGGCTGCCTGCCTCCACACACACGCACACTCATCTACATCCAGATCACACACATACTGATGCCTTCCTCCAAATTTCTTGTTTATAGTGGAGTAGCCGTAGTTCTTATTGTGGGCACAGTCCCCAGTATCCCTCTTTGTTAGATCTGGCATTTGCTACAGTAGTGGCCCATGGTTCCACAGTCAGAAAAGCAGCTTTGATGGGTTCCTAGAGTGTTTCCATAAGCCTCTGGGACTGTATCATTTATTTTGCGCAGTGCCCTGTTTGACCATGTGGTGTTACAGGAGTCCTCCCCGTCCATTGTCTTTGTGGCTAAATCATATGAATTAGGAATACTGCTAGCCTTCGATCTCTGCCTCTAGGATGCAGAGGTATGACGGTCAAATGAGTTCAAAATCATCCTCAGCTACACAGAGAGTTCTGTGGTCAGCCTGGGCTCCATGAGACCTTGTCTCAGAAGGCACAAAAAAAAGAACAAGACAAAGCAAAAGTGAATGGAAAAATGTAGACCCAAGAGGTCTTTCCCAAGTACTGAGCTAAAGGGCTTTTGTGAGTGAACTGGGAAACATTTCGTGAGAAACTAGGTACATTGAGACAGTGTGTGATGATAATGGTGTTGTGATGATGTGATTCCCACCCACCCCCACCTCATACTTACAGCCCCCCCCCCAATTGTCATCATCTGTGCTGGAGGAGGACTCTCTTTTTAGGATCAAGCAGCCTACACTGAGACATCCTAGTCGTTCCCCTCCCCCCTCCTGCCCCCAGGCCACAGCTCACAGCCATGTTCATGCCTGATGGTGTGCATTCATGGTTTTAGATCAATGTCCTCTGGCGTGTGTCTGCTATTTACATGATACAGAGCAGTGACACCACCCTAAAAGTCCCCGCTGCTCCACCTGTTCGCCCATCCCTCCCCACAAACTCCTAGCAACCACTGATTTTTTATTATGTTTGTATAAAGCTGTTTCTTGGTGATGTGAAGTTATATATGCATGGATAGATGTCTCTGTCTTTAAAGGATCCATTTATTTCCTGAGAGCTAGGAGGCAACTGGGAGTTCAACAATGCTCAAGGCTGGGAAGTGTGGCCCTGCGTGTCCATTCTGTTATTCTCTGTAGTTGTGTATAGACCCAGCACTTTGCAAGAAGTTTTAAAAATATTTCCATCGTGGATGGATTGAAATTGAGTGCTTGCGCTGTGTTGGATTCAAGGGAAGGGATGATTTATATGCAGGAGGCTGTTAGCACCAATACGGTGTGTATGAATTCATTCAGGTGTGTGTGCAGTGCATGTGTTTATGGGCATCTGCTTGGAAGCCAGAAATTAGCTTAGATGTGGAGGTCAGGTGTCAACCTTAGGCATCTTTCCTCATCATAAGGGCTAAGACAAATGTCTTTGGATTGGTGGGCTGACACCTCTACCACCATCCACAGAAACTTTCTACCCACGATTTCAGTGCATAAGATCCAAGCTGCTTACATAAAACACAGGCAGGGCCAAGTGAGGACGATAAAACAATTGTAAAGGCTTTTGCCTTTACAGGGGAAATTGTGCTGTCAGCCCCAGAGTAGGAGGAAAATCTGGATGGACTGAAGATCTCTCTGTCTCTCTGTCTCTGTCTCCTCTCTCTCCCCCCTCTCTCTCCCCTCTCCTCTCTCTCTCTCTCTCTCTCTCTCTCTCTCTCTCTCTCTCTCTCTCTACCTCTAGGAGGAACTTCACACAGGAGTCTCTGTATAGATGTATTTAGTAGGTAAAAGACAACCATTTTAGGCGCCTGAGCATGTTCCTGCATGACTTTGGTAATTATCATTCAAAGGTGACCAATATGGACTCCTGGCCTGGCTCCATCATTCATCAGCTGTGGGGTTTTTAAGACCACATATTCACCTCATCTGGGCTCTCTGTCCCTCCTCTGTAAAAGAATGAGTGCCCATTGCAGTTCAAAGAGACAGAGGAGCCTGAACTCTGCATATTCTCAGCACTCCATTGTAGGGTTTCCTCTCTTCTAATAGCCTATGATGTACAGGAAGAACAGACAACAAGAGCCGTCATGTAAGAGGCTTGGCCTTTCAAGGGTTGATGAGGAACAATGGATTCTTTCGGGACCAGTTTTGTGGTGGTGTACCTGGATTGGTACATGCCGGTGCTCCTGGCAGTCTGGTTGTGTAGCCACCGCCTCTCCTCTCCTGCAGCCTCTGGTTTGTTCCTTGTGTTCCCAGCCCCAAAGCAGAAGGTCAAGGGGAGAATCAGACAGTCAGCCGCTTCCTAAGCTCTCCCCGCCTCTGAGCCCCTACACAAAGGCTCTTAGCTTCCACACTGGGCTCAGCAACTTAGTCATCCTTTGCTGTGCTGAGCCCGGCCGGCCTGGTACACCCCTGGGCCTGTGTCCTCAGCTGAAGCTAACACATCTCTTTCATGTCCCCTCCCTGCCACCAGGGCATCTGGACAGGACAAGCTTGCACAGCAACATCCTCACCTGCCAGGAAAATAAAAATAAATAATAATTAAAAAAAAAAAAAAAGATTCCTGACATCACCAGGGCTCCTGCCTTTCAATCCACTAGGAATGCAAAACCAAATCCTTTACATAAAAGGCCATGGGACTCATGACGTCAGGGGGCAGTGCTAAGGGGCCAGCACTCATGGAACTCAGGGCACTACATTTCCACATGCAATTCCAGTCATAATTACCATGAAATTATATAAGTGCAGATTACCCTGCCCTGTGTGTCATGTAAATAGATACGCACCTGCTTTATGATAATGAACTAGAAAGGTGTGGCTCGTTAATCAGGAAATTTACCAGTGGGCTAGCAGACTCACAACTTTCTCTGAGAGTCTCAAAAAGATGGCTGAAGCTGGTAAGGTTTGAATCAGTCAAGGCCTTGGTGAGGCACCCTAAACTGGTCTGTTTTTGTTTTGTTTTGTTTTCTCTTTCCATCTTTGCTGTTTGGACCTTCAAAGCGTGATTTTGTTAATTTGGCAATTAATTAGAGCTTCGGAGGATGTAAACTACTCAGGAACCACAGGCAACAAATCCCCCACAACACACTGCTTTGTGTGACTCTGAGAAAATCTTCAGTACATCTGAGCCTCAGTTTCCTCCTCTGAGAATTGGGAATATTGCCAGGGGATGATTTTTCTCCCAGGGTCGGCAGGATTAGCTGAGGCGACCACAGGGACTCACTCCGTGTAAGCAGCAAGTTTAGTTGTTATCAGCTGTGACTAAGGAGGCCCTGCGAATTCTGTACCAAGAGCTGTCTGAGTCAGCTGAGTTAAAAGCCCTGTCAAATCATGGACATCGTCATGCTTTGTCTCTAGAGAATGACACACAAAATCCAGGACTGAACTTTTGCCATCTTCTGAAGAGATTATAGGACTGTTTCCCTCCTGAAATAACTGATGTTTCAGCTGCGTGAGAGGGAGGAATTACACCCAGAGACTGACAAACTGGGAGGGGATGCTGAACCCTAGCCAGCAAATGGATAATCTGCCAGCCAGGACTCCCTTGACCAAGAAGACTCCCATCATGCAATGCAAGCGCTTTTGACTCTGAATCCTAGCTGACTTCTACTTTCTCCCTGATAGAGTGTCTCAGGACGCCTCACTCAGGCTGGGTTAGTCTAGGGGGTGCGGGGACCCCAGCAACTTTCCATCGGTGTTAAGTCAGGTTTGGAGGAATGTCTAAGTTGGTTAAGCCAACTTCCTTAGAAGCTGAGACTCAGCTCCCTGACGTGCCTGAGACCGCACCTCAACGAATACAAAGCTGCATCCTGACTGATGACAGATTTACATTCCAAAGTGCCACAAAACTTGTAACCATAGTAACAAACAAAGCTATTACATAAAATGGCTTTGCCATGTGAAAGCAATAATTACATTAAGCAGATGGGAGGAAGGGGGTGAAGGAGGCCTGATCAATGGGAAGGCACCAGTAAATTGGACTGAAAAGAAAAAAAAAAAGTTTCCTAAATGACATGCAATTGGGGGAGGGGACTGGATCGCTAAAATAAGGCCGAAGCCTTGAAGTTGAGACCAGACCCCACCAGGTGGCAGTGTGCAGAAGTCAAGGTGACAACTCTGGAGGTTTACTAATTCTTGGAGGCTTGGTTTTAAAGCAGGGTGCCCTCTCCTGTTGCCAATTTGATGGAGGAATTTCCCTGTCAACACTAACCATGAGGAGCTGGCCCCAGCTTAGAATTTTTTATTAAAGAGGATGCTGATTGAGAAAGCTTCTCTTTGCAATAAGTAGCTTGTGGTAAGTGAAGCCTCAGCAGGATGTTATCAGCCCTTGGGTGGAGGAGGAGATGGAGCCTGGCTCACCTGCAAGGAAAGGCTGAGTTTCTGTGTGGAGCTCTCCCTCCTCCGAGCCCTTGCTTCTGAGGCTGCCCTGCACTTCCCAATCACCTTGGCTGGTGTTATGAAAGCCTGCCCAGGGTCCCACACTCAGCATCTCTGGTTTAATTGTAATGTGGTATATAGAGAAGGCATTATGGGTGTTTAGCGTTCTCATAGTCATTTCTAACTCTGAGTGCTTGGTTGGCTAGAATGCTGTTTCTTAAGGGAGGGCTAATGCAAATTATTACGATGTGGGCATGTCTGAGGGCAAAGGGAGCTGAGGACTAGCTTCCGCAGCAGCTTCACGTTTTTTTTTTTTTTTTCCTAGTTCAAAAAAAAAAAATCCAAGTAGTACACAAAGTGCCACCGATGTCTATGGCTATTTGCACAGTGGTGTTGGACTTCATGGACTTGTCCTTTGCTTCCAGAGACTTGGGAGCCAAGTAGTGCCTACTCCCTGACCAGCTAGATCTCTTCCGTGGGGCTGAAAGGGTTAATACAGTGCAGCCGCATCTAGGAGACTCTGAATATCTGTCTAGATGTTGTGTAATTTCAACCAATCAATCAAAGGACACCTTCAGGAACAATCTTGGGAAAAATGTCAACTAAGCAAAAATGTCTGTCCTCTGTTTCTCCTCCTCCTCCCTCTCTGGTCTCCACCCAGTGGATGGAAAACCTATCTTCCCTCCCTTCTATTTTAGATGTAAATATGTTGGTGAGCAAAATACTGGGTTACTCAGAGCAACAAACAGCCTTTTCAGGGCTAATGCATGGGTTTTCTAATAGCCTTCGTATCTGGAGCCCTCAGTACGTGGTAGATAATGTATGTTGAGCTTTAGCTCAGTTAATGGCTGCAGTATACAGAGGGAACCAGTGTCTTCTCTATTTGTCAGAAGAAAGAAACCAAGGTTTCCTGCGGCTTGCTGTCTTGGGCTTGACCCTGGAATTAGTAACTGGCAGAGAATTTTGAGCTTTCCTTGGTGTAACCTGGACTCCTATCCTGCTCCCTTGCTTCTTTCATGGCTTCTTAGAGCCAAGAGTCCCCTCCTGTCTCTCTAAGGAGCCACCAGCCATGAGAGCCTGTTTATATTTAAATCCAAAGTAATTAAAAGCCTGTGAACTTTAAAGTCTGGTTTCTCAGCCACACTAACCTCATTTAAAGTATTCTGCGGCCACAGGGGCTAGAGACTCCTGTATTGCACTGGTCAGAAAGAGAATTTACATCACCATGGAAAGTTCTTTAAGTAATTTGCCGTCTAAGTATGATGGTGCATGCCAATAAAGCCTATGTTTGGAAAGCAGAGGCAGAAGGATTACAAATTTGAGGCTAGCCTTGGCTACCTAGTAAAACCTTGAGAAATTGTTTCAAAAGAACTAACAGGAAAGGAAAGGGGGAAAAACCTGCCGTGCTTGACCCAAGTTTGTCTGCCTCCACATGCACGTGGTCCAGCACACAAACATGAACACACATGAAAAAATGGCATCGGGAGACAAAGTGAATTTTCAGAAGAAGATAAACAACCTGGCTTGTACCATGCCTCAAACATCCTGCTCAGAACTCCAGTTGGCTCTATGCTACTTCGGTGGCTTGACCCTGGAGAGTAACTGCAGAGTGTTTAAGTGGGTTCTACACTCAAGCAAATATTTGCTCATATCCATTCTTTACCCAGGCTGCTGTTAACAAACGTCAACAAAGCTTGGAGGTGGCTTGGTTCTCTCCTTGGCCTTAAAATAGGGCTGTTTTTTTCTGTTTTCCTCTTGACTCTTGTGACACAGAAAGAACCAAGAATGAGGTGGGTCACTTAGCACCCTGAGATGAAAGGACAGCCCAGCCCCTGCCACATAGCTTTGGTGGTGGGGGTGGGGCTATGCTGACTGTCTTTAAGAAGTCAGAACAATAAAGGAGACTCAGCAGCTGCGTTGAATGCCCAGGTGTTGGTCAATTTCCTCCAGGCTTTTCAAAGAGAAGTGGGAGGAGGAGGCTGGGGTGGAACCCAGCCTCACACTTGCTCGCCTGGCTCTACAAACTGGAGGTGGCCCAGGAGCTCCAAGTGACTTTCCAGAGAGTTGACATGGAGGCTATGGAGTCAGTGGTGGGCTTCTCCACCACTCCACCAAGACTCACAGCTTGAGTCTGACTGAGCTCAGGGTGGGCAGGCTTCCGAGCTCAGAAGCCAGGACAGAGCCTGATGGACCTCGTAAAGAGAGGCATCTGCAGACAGTCCTAGCGCTTGGTGACAGACAGGTAGTCATGCATGTCCTTTGCTGGGTACTAGTTCTTCAAATTATACTTGTTTCTAGTACTAAATCTTGCCAGTGGTGTGGCTACTCTGTACATTTGGTAAAAGTCATTAAATCGTACATTTATGCATGTGGATTTTTCGATATATAAATTGTGCCTCCGGAAAGCTGCACTGAAAAATTTAAATCACATCTCTTAATGGATCGTCTAAGTATCTCTCTAGGGTCTAGAGGGGTGTACCAGGCTGCACCTTAGGCAAAATAATGGACAGTGTTCAGGGCTTCTGGTAGGCTTGTTTCCCCCTTCCCAGTCTCTATGAGTTAAAAGCTAACCAAAACCTTCCTCTTTACTCAGTTTGGCTTCCCAAATGAATATGTAGTGTTTTACTTTTTTTACTTACTCATTGGGGAAGGAGTCCATTGCCCTGAATCAACTCTCTCTTATGTTTGTATTTTAAATCAGTCTCTCTTTGCAGGATGATTTGTTTAATCCCCATACAAGGGATTGAAACTCTTAAAAGAATACATAGAGGAGGAGAGTGAAGGAGCTGGGTTTTTCCCTCTGAGAACCTAGAAACCACAACAGGAAGGCAGCCATCTATTGTCTGTCAGTAAAATCAGACCAGCTACCTGGTGATGATGAAAGACTGGGTTGGCCCTGTGTTCTTAGGCACAGCCATGTAAATAGCTTTGGGAGCAGAGGGTATACTGCAAGACTAATCCAGCTGTGCCATCCATCCGGTAGTGAATAGATCCTCCAGGAGCAGAGCTTGGAGCTTGCTGTTGTCTTAAAGACAGCTGGGCATTCACAACAGCAGTATGTATGAGGCTAGGGGTGTAGCTTAACTGAGTGTGCTTGACTATCATGCAAAAAGCCCAACACCACTTTAACCAGTGACATTATGGTATCCACCTGACTCTCTAGCACTCAAGAAGTAGAGGTGGATGGATCAGAAATTTAGGGTCAATCTAGCTACACAGCAAGTCTGAGGCCATTCTTAGATACATGAAACCCCCTCTCCAATAATGCTTATGTTTCTTTATTTCATATTACATACCTAAGTGTTTTTACTAAGTGTGTGTGTGTGTGTGTGTGTGTGTGTGTGT
>JADRCD010126190.1:9692-48831 GCA_019843815.1 Montemys delectorum | reverse complement strand
TTTTTTTTTTTGATAATGTATATTTTTTATTAGATGTTTTCTTAATTACAATATCTCCTTTCCCAGGTTCCCCTCAAAAAAAAAGAAGAAAGAAAGAAAAAAGAAAAATGAAATAAAATAACAAAAAATAAAATTAAAAAAACTAAAACAATCCCCTGTTCCCTCCCCCCTCCCTCTGCTCACCATCCCACCCCTTCCTGCTTACTGACCCTGCCATTCCCCTACACTGGGGCATAGAACCTTCCAAAGAGTACATGGGGGGACTCATGGCTCCAGCAGCATGCATATAGCTGAGGATGGCCAAGCTGATCATCAATGGGAGGAGAGGACCTTGGCCTTGTACTCCATTTTTTAATAGGGTTATAACTTAGATCTCTGGAGTTCTTGAATTCTTTGTATATATCAGCACTCTACAAGAGGTAGAGTTGGTAAAGATCTTTTCTCAATCTGTTGATTGCTGTTTTATCCAATTGACAGTGTCCTTTGCCATATAGAAGCTTTTTAGTTTTATTAGATCCAAATGTCAATTGTTGATACATGAGCCACTGATATTCACTTCAGGAAATTTTCACCTGTGCCCATTTGTTTGAGACTCTTCTCCAATTTCTCTTCTATTAGTTTCACTGTATTAGGTTTTATGTGGAGGTCCTTGATCCACTTGGACTTGAGGTTTGTACCTGGAGAAAAGAATGGATCATATTGCATTCTTCTACATGCTTACTGCCAGTTGAACCAGCACCATTTGTTGAAAATGCTATCTTTTTTTCCACTGGATAATTTTAGCTCCTTGATCAAAATCAAGTGACCATAGGTGTGTGGGTTCATTTCTGGATCTTCCATTCTCTTACGTTGATCTACCTGCCTGTCCCTGTACCAATAACATGCATTTTTTTTATCACTCTTGCTCTATAATACAGCTTCAGGTCAGGGATGGTGATTTCCCCCAGAAGTTTTTTTGTTGATAATAGTTTTCACTATTCTGGGTCATTGGTTATTTCAAATGAATTTGCAGAGTTTTCTTTCTTACTCTGTGAAGAAGTGAGTTGGAATTTTGATGGCAATTTCATTGAATCTGTAGATCATTTTCAGCAAGATAGCCATTTTTACTATATTAATCCTGTCAATCCATGAGCATGGGAGATCTTTCCATCTTCTGATCCTGCCAATCCATGAGCATGGGAGATCTTTCTATCTTCTGAGATGATTTCAATTTCTTTCTTCGGAGACTTGAAGTTCTTGTCATACAGACCTTTCACTTGCTTGGATAGAGTTACACCAAGGTATTTTATGTTATTTGTGACTATTGTGAAGTGTTGTTTCCCCAATTTCTTTCTCAGCCTGTTTATGCTTTGAGTAGAAGAAGGCTACTAATTTGTTTCAGTTAATTTTCTATCCAGCCACTTTGCTGAAGTTGTTTATTAACTGTAGGAGTTATCTGGTGGAATTTTGGGGGTCACTCAATATACTATCATATCATCTGCAAATACTGATATATTGACTTCTTCCTTTCCAATTTTTCCCTTTGACTTTTTTTTTTGTCTAATTGCTCTGGCTAGGACTTTAAATACTATATTGACTAGATAGGGAAAGAGTGGGCAGCCTTAATTGTGGCTTAACATAATTGTGGCTTCATAGATCAAATTGCACAGTATTCCTTCTGTTTCTATTTTGTGGAATAGTTTGAAGAGTATTGGTATTAGGTCTTCTTTGAAGGTCTGATAGAATTCTACACAAAACCCATCTGGTCCTGAGCTTTTTGTTCTTGAGAGTTTTATGACTGCTTCTATTTCTTTAGGATGTATGGGACATTTAGATGGATTATCTGATCCTAATTTAACTTTGGTACCTAGTATCTGCTAGAAAATTGGCCATTTCATCCAGATTTTCCAGTTTTGTTGAGTATAAGCTATTTGATGATTTTTTTAATTTCCTCAGGTTCGCTTGTGATGTCTCCCTTTTATTTCTGATTTTGTTAGTTTGGATACTGTCTCTGTGCCCTCTGGTTAGTCTGGCTAAAGGTTTATCTACCTTGTTTAGTTTCTCAAAGAACCAGCTCCTGGTTTTGTTGATTCTTTGTATAGTCCCTTTTGTATCAATTTGGTTGATTTCAGCCCTGAGTTTGATTGTTTCCTGCTGTCTACTCCTCTAGGATGTA
This sequence comes from Montemys delectorum, assembly GCA_019843815.1. Taxonomy (NCBI): domain Eukaryota; kingdom Metazoa; phylum Chordata; class Mammalia; order Rodentia; family Muridae; genus Montemys; species Montemys delectorum. The sequence continues at coordinate 46,676 of JADRCD010126190.1, read as the reverse complement.
TTTGCTTCTCTTTGTTCTAGAACTTTCAGGTGTACTGTCGAGCTGCTAGTGTATGCTCTCCTCAGTTTCATTATGGAGGGAATCAGAGATATGGGCTTTCCCCTTGCATTGTTTTCATTGTGTCCTATAAGTTTGGGTGCATTGTGCCTTCTGTTCTATTAAATTCTATAAAGTCTTTCATTTCTTTCTTTCTTCTTTCTTTCTCTCTTTCTTTCTTCCTTGACCAAGTTAGTACTGAGTAGAGCATTGTTCAACTTCCATGTATATATGGGCTTTCTGTTGTTTCTGATGTTATTAAAGACCACCCTTAGTCTGTGGTGATCTGATAGGATGGTTGGGATTATTTAAATCCCCATATATATGTTGAGGCCTGTTTTGTGGCCAGTTATATGATCAGTTTTGGAGAAGGTACCATAAGGTGCTGAGAAGAAGTTACATTCTTTTGATTAAGGATGAAATGTTTTGTAAATATCTGTTAGATTCATTTGGTTCATAACTTCTGTTAGTTTCACTGTGTTTCTGTTTAGTTTCTGTTTCCATGATCTGTCCATTGATGGGTGTGTTGACGATTCCCATTATTATTGTGTAAGGTACAATGTATGCTTTGAGCTTCAGTAAAGTTTCTATTATGAATGTGAGTGCTCTTGCATTTGGAATATAGATGTTCAGAATTGAGGGTTCATCTTGGTGGATTTTTTTCTTTGATGAATATGAAGTGTATTTCCTTATCTTTTTTGAAAACTTTGTTGAAAGTAGATTTTATTTGATATTAGAATGGCTACTCCAGCATGTTCCTTGGGACCATTTGCTTGGAAATTTTTTTTCCCAGGCTCTGAATCAGTGTCTTTCTTTGTTACTAAGGTGTATTTCCTGTATGCAGGAAAATACTTGATCCTGTATACATATCCGGTCTGTTAGTATATGTCTTTTTATTGGGGAATTGAGTCCATTGATGTCAAGAGATATTAAGGAATAGTGATTGTTGCTTCTTGTTATTTTTGATGTTATTTTTATGTTTGTGTGGCTAACTTCTTTTTTGGTTTGTTGGAAGAAGATTACTTTCTTGCTTTTTCTAAGGTGTAGTTTCCCTCTTTGTGTTTGAGTTTTCTATCTATTATCCTTTGTAGAGCTGTATTTGTGGAAAGATATGGTATAAATTTGTTTTCATCATGGAATATCTTGGTTTCTCCATCTATGGTAATTGCAAGTTTTACTGGGTATGTTTTCCTGGGTATGTGAGCTTTCCTCAGCTAGCATTTGTGTTCTTCTAGAGTCTGTATGACATCTGCCCAGGATCTTCTTGCTTTTAGTCTCTGGTGAGAAGTCTGGTGCAATTATGATAGGTCTGCCTTTATATGTTACTTGACATTTTTCCCTCATTGTTTTTAATATTCTTTATTTTGTTTTGTGCATTGGGTGTTTTGATTATTATGTGACAGGAGGAATTTCTCTTCTGGTCCAGTCTATTTAGAGTTCTGTAGGCTTCTTGTATGTTTATGGGCATCTCATTCTTTGGTTAGGGAAGTGTTCTTCTACAACTTTGTTGAAGATATTTGCTGGCCCTTTAAGTTGTGAATCTTCTATCTCTTCCTATACCTTAGGTTTGATCTTCTCTTTGTGTCCTGGATTTCCTGGATGTTTTGGGATAGGAACTTTTGCCTTTTTCATTTTCTTTGTTGTGTCAATATTTTCTATGCTATCTTCTGCATCTGAGATTCTCTCTTCTCTTTTGTATTCTGTTGGTATTGCTTGCATTTATGACTCCTGATCTCTTTCCTTGGTTTTCTATCTCCAGGGTTGTCTCCCTTTGTGATTTCTTTATTGTTTCTGTTTCCACTTTTAAATCCTGCATGATTTTGTTCAATTCCTTTACCTGTTTGGTTATGTTTTCCTGTGATCTTTTAAGGGATTTTTGTGTTTCTTCTTTAATGGCTTCTATTTGTTTACCTGTGTTCTCTTGTATTTCTGTAAGGGAGTTATTTAAGTCCCTCTTAAAGTCCTCTATCATAATCATGAGATGTGATTTGAAATCTGAATCTTGCTTTTCTGGTATGTTGAGGTATCCAGGACTTGCTGTAGTGTAAGAACTGTGTTCTAATGATGCCAAGTATCCTTGGTATCTGTAGCTTATGTTCTTGCACTTGCCTCTCACCATCTGGTTATCTCTGGTGTTAATTGGTCTCTCTATCTCTGACTGGAGCCTGTCCTTCTTGTAAGCCTGTGAACCTGTGATCTTAGGTGTGTAAGCACTCTTAGGAGACCAGTTCTTTCTGGGTGAGATTTGGTTGTGGAGAGCCATGCCACAGGGTTTGCTCCAGGGTGCAGATGGAGACTGGAAGGATCCTGTCCCCAGCACTTCCTTGGCTCCTGTGCTGTGTGGTCTCCTGGTGGGTCCCTCCTTGGCCAGTAATTTGAGCAAAAGTGGCTGTCTCACCTGTGAACTATGAACTTAGGAGTGACAGAACTCCTGAGAGACCAGCTCTCTCTGTGTGGGATTTGGGTACTGAGAGCTGTGCCATAACCTTTGCTCTGGGGTGCAGATGGAGACTGGAAGTAGGCTCTAAAGTTTTAATATTAAATTTTCTATTTATGTGAGCCCAACTATTAATATAAAAAGTACATAGAAAATAAACTGTTAAAGCATGCAAATGTCTATTTTTGACTTGGCAATATTTGATCATATTTTAGAAAAAAATGATGATTCAGTTTTTTAATGTTTCCAGTTGAAATAGAATTGTATCATTTTACTCTCTTTCCTCCCTCTAGTTCCCCTTTTCTCCCCTGCCCCCAGCTACACTTCCTAAAACCCTCTGTATGTCCTTTCATACTCAATTTGATAGCCTCTTTTCTTGATTATTATTGTTACATATATATGTATAAATACACAACTATATACAACTGCAACCTGCTGAGTCCATTTGTATTGTTGATGTGTATACAGCTTCAAGGCTGAACACTCTGAATTGGATAACCAATAAAGGGTCTCATTCCTGTAAAAGGCCAATTTCTTTTTCCCAGTGTGTTAGTTGTTTGTAGTTTTTTGCTTTGGGGTGGAATCCTGTGAAATTTCCTCACTTCTATGTTACTATGCCAACAGAATACTATAATTCAGTCTTCTTTATGGAGCCATTTCTAAGAGATTGTTTCACAGAAGAATTTTTGATATTCTCAAAAATATATTCATCTGATAACTACAGAATATAAATATTCTGGGCAGAAATTATCTAGAGCTTAAACAAGTGCAATGTAAATCTTTTTCTGCAAATCTTTTCTCAAGATATATTTAATCTGAACAACTCAATTTCTCTTTCAATACTAGGTTTTAATTCTCTTTCTCAATTAGGTCTCAAACTATTATTTTTGTTTAAACCTTTACTTCATTCCATCATTTTTAAGCCGTATGAGCTCTGAGTACAAACAGCCTGGCAAGGCTTTGCTTCTCCTTTATTGAAAGGAATGGGAGAGTGTCTGCTGCTGAGATAGCCTGTGTAGGGCAATTAGTATGTAAAAAGGTATGGGACATCCAGTTTGTAAAAAGGTAAGTGACAAAAAATAGACAAATCTACTTGACCCATTCTAAAAAGAAAAATAAAGTAAGGATAGAAAGAAAATAGATAGGAAATAATGTGGAGAAAATATGTCCTGCCATTTTGCATACTATGTCCTGACCAGGGCTATGTGAAGTTCCATTATCTCTATGGTAGGTTGTGACACAAATCTCTAAACTCAGGCTGGAAAAATAGTTCAGCAGTTAAGAGAATGATTTGTCTTTGCAGAGGGCCTGATTTTGGCTCCCAGAATTCATGTTGGGAGACTCTCACAACTACCTGTAAGTCTAGCTCCAGGGGACACTATGCCCTCTTCTAGCTTCAGTGAGTACTTGTACTCACGCACATGTACACTTACATGCACAGATAAAGAATGATGTTCTAAACATAATTTTTTATTCTTTAAAATATCCCTCTTCCTGAGTATAAATATAATGAAACCCTGATACAGTAAATGACACATTACATTTTCCTTATCCTTTTTTAACTTTGTTAATTACACTCACTATGTTTCTTTCTTCTCTTTCCTCTCTCCAAACCTTCCTAATACCCCTCCCCACACTCCTTCAAATGTATGGCCCATGTTTTGTTAATTATTTTTGCATACAGATATGTACATTTACATGTATATTCCTAAATGTAACCTAACCAGTCCATGTACTGTTACTTGTATGTATGTTTTTAGGACTGACTATTTGACACCAGACAACTACTCATAATATACACTTTAAATTAAAAGAACATCGATTTTGCTCTATCAGATCAGATTCCTTCAGCTTATCTTTCTTGCCCATCTTAGAACATTTCCCATGAGATTTCTTCCATTTATTGTGTCCATGGTATGAATGCTTATTAATTAACTTATAAATATATGATTACTTCCTATCCCTGCTACTTAACTACCCTCCTACCATCCCACATTCAGAGGACCTCTTCTTTAACAACTGCTGTTAAATAGACATATAAACAAATAAATATTCATCCTTTGTCAAATCATCATTATGTTTATAATGTTATAATGTTAACCATTTTGTTGTTAGGTTAAAAAAAATTAGCTCATTTTTAATAGGCTTTGTTAACACTTTCCGTCATTTTCACCTGTGCATCATGAGCAATATTTGTCAGTAATTCTCATCAACAAAATGTTTTATTGTGTTTCAAAATATTTCAGTAACACAAGAATGTAACCTATAAACAGGAACAACATATATAGCAAAAGCACATATGTCTTAATAAGATGCTTTTTGTTGCTATTATTCTATCTTTAACTTATTTCTTTATTTCTTTGGTAGCTATATTAGTCTATCTTTGCAAAAAATCCTATTTTAAATGGTGCTACTAACAGTTACTGGACTAAATTCAACTTGCTTCCTCCAACCAAAGACTGTTTAGCAAATGCAAAATATAATATTAGAATGATATTTGGCATTTTATATATGTCTGGTGGTTTCAAAATCAAGCTTTCTAAAAGATGTGTGCTTTTTCCCCCTAACATATATTTGGATTTTTGCTAATCCTGTTTCTCTAGGCCTTGTTGTAACTTTGCTTTGGGCTCTAAGCCTAGACCTTAGCTACCATGATGATAACATTGACATGCTCAAACACAGCAAAATAGCCTAAGATATCCAGCTGAAGCTGTCTTCATTTTACTAATTAACTCATCAAATTATGCTAATACTTTCAAATAGAAACTAACTTTTCAAGCACAGCACATTGTATAATGATTTGTTAAATGATGTTTTATTTTGCCATTATATTCCATGACTGTTTGAAATAAAGTATCTATGATTTAAAAATACTTTATTCTGAATGGTTAATCTGGGAAAGCAGAAAGTAGGAAAAATAAGATTTCATCATTGACACTCTGATGCATCAATTTTTCTACTCAAATCTCTTTCTGTCTTGTCTCTGTCTCTGTCTCTGCCTCTCTCTCTCTCTCTGTCTCTCTCTCTCTCTCTTTCTCTCTCTCTCTATCTCTTTTGGTCTCACTCTCACTCTTTCTTTCTCTGTCCTGTCTCTCTCAATATATTAGCAACATAAATATGGCGTTGTTTTACATTCATTTATGTCACATATGTCATATTCTACTTAACACTATATATAACATTTCCCATAGCATCTATAAATTCTTCAAATAATATCTCCAACATGAAAGGAACATTTATTAAATCTTAAGAACATATCTCATCATAATCAAGGAAAAGATAGGGACAGAGATGGAGCAGAGACTGAAAAAATAGCTGACCAATGACCAAAGCAATTTGAGACTCATCCCAAGGACAGACCAATCCCTGACACTATTACAAAGCCATGTTGTACTTGCAGACAGGAGCGTAGCATAGCTATCCTCTCAGAGGCTCTACCCATTAGCTGACTGAGAAAGATGCAGTTGGATCTCCAAAACCAGAAAAACTGGGTATGATTATGTAAATCCTTCAATTCCAACACAGAGGACATGGAAACATGAGGGGCAAATGTCACTCTTGGCTATAGAACAAGCTTGAGGCTAGTCGAGGTTAAGTTAGACCCTCATAAAAAAATTTAAAAAGCAATGAAACAATTCTCTTGTGCTTCATGCTCTTCTCGATGGAAATCTACACTTTTCACTTTGTGTATTTGGGCTCTGAAGACTGATCTAGGTTAGAAATCAGGCATGGTATTCAAACATTTATTGAATTCATTGCCATTGTCTTGTTAATTTTGTTTTGTTGAATATTTTAAATATTGTATTAGTTATATTTTTAATATTTAATATTTAAATATTTAAGTATTTTAAATAGTTTTTGAATATTTTAAATGAGTATTTAAATTTTTGTCTGTATATTTTTATGTGTATAAATGTGTATTTGTGTATAAAAGTGTTTCGTGTGTGCATGTGAAGGAAGTACATGAGTGCTCGCTATGTTGAGGCCAGAGTTAAATGACATACCTTTTTTAATTGGTTCCCACTTCATTGTGTGGGTTAGTGTATGTGCATACATGAATATGTGTGTTGGTATGCATGCATATGCACACATTTGCACATGACAGAGGAGGTCATCAAATGCCCCTTATAACTGTCTTCTTTATTTTTCCAAGGATCTCTCATTTAACATGGAGTTTGTTGTTTTCTCAGATAAGCTTCAGACCAGCAAAACTAAGAGGGTCTCTTACTTCTACTCTCTTTTAACCCCTTGTCCCCATCACTAAAGTTATAGGTATGTGTAAACATGCCTCACTTTTTCCATGGGTGCTAAAGATATTAACTCTGGTCCTCACTTCTGAACAGTAAGTTCTCTTACATACTGATCCATAACTCTGGCCCATTCCACTTATTTTTTGAGACAAGGTCTCTAACTGAATTTGGAGATCAATGATTGCTCAGAGAGCCCTAAGATCCTATTTTCTCCACATTTTAAGCTCTGATGTTTCAGGCATTATTCTTTCATTTTTTCATGGGCTCTGAGTATCCACACTTGGGTCCTAAAGGATAAAAGTGGGCTTAAGAGAGGCTGAGATCTCATTAAGTATCCCATTTACCCACATTACTGCATCTTGCAAATGAAAATGGCATTCTCAGCTTTAAAGTGTGAGTTCAATCTGCTCAGATTTATTTATCAAGAATTTTTAATATGTCTCTTAAAATTTTGATAATAAGTATATTTCATATTTCACAACATAAGGAAATATACCCTAAAATTTCGTGCTTATAAGAGAAAAGAAACTTCTTCATCCTTATTATCACTTTCATCTTACTGTTATGAGTCAGAAAAATAAGCATCATCTATTTGACTTTCCTTACAGCTCCATTTGTGGCACTGCAAGATAGATATATATGATGTTACTATGAGATAATGTACTATCTTTCTGTATTATTTTATAATTACATCTATATCTTCAATTATCTAAAGTATCTATGTTTAGTAAAATACCTATAATTATGACACATAATCATTATGGCATACAGCACAGAAGATTGTGAACATAAATATGGAATCTAAGATGCAGAAGTATTAAAAAGGATTCAGAGACAAATTGAAAGGAAAGAACAATGAAATTGTTTCCTTAATGAGCTCATGAATTCATCAATTTACTTTATGTAGAAGGTGCAGGAAAAGATTCACATTCAGAGGCGTGTTTATAAAACATGAAGTGACATGAAGAAAGGTCTTAAAAGTTAGCAGAGAAGCTATACTTTGTTTCTAGACAGACTTCTCGGAAGCAATAGATGCATGACAACTATGAAATATTGATTTCAAAGGGAAATCCATGTGTGTGTGTATATTTCATTTTGAACATTATTGAGAATAGGCCTTTTTCATACAATATACTCTGATTACAGTTTTCCTGCTCCCTTGCCCTCCCAGATTCTCCCACATTAAACTCCCATCTAGATCCATACCCTTTCTGTCTCTGAGAACAAAACAGGCATCTGTAGTATAAAAATCAGAATATGACAAAAAACAAACAGGCAAAGGAGCTTAAGAAAAAGTATATGAACACATATAGACACAGAAATATACATGTTTGCACACACAGTCAGATGGGGTGGCTCAAACCTGCAAGTATAACACTTGGAAGAAAGACGAAACAGAATTGGCACTAGTCTGAGCACAGCCTGTGCTACTGTAAGGAGTTACAGGCCAAACTGGACAGCAAAGATTGAAACCATATCTCAGTAAAACCAAGGAAACTTTTCTAAAGAAAGAAAAAAAAGAACACCATTCAGAGAACATTTAAGACCGAATCAATATTGTTCTTTTCTGAAGAGGAAATAAAGCAAATGTGGGAGAGAGGGACAGTTGCAGGGAGCTAGGAGAAATGAACAGAGGGGAAACTGTGGTGGGGTGTATTGTATAAGAGAAGAATCTGTTTTCAATTTAAAAAGTTTAAAAAATAAAACAAATTGATGTTTGACATTAGAGAGCAATAAAGAGAAGACAGAAATTCAAATAAATTAAAAGCCTGAATAAAAGATGGAATAAACTGTTCTTGGCTTTACATATGGCTTTCCCACCATGACATTAAGTGAATTGTCCACAGCATACTGTAAATGCCATCTCTTGCATGTTTATATACTTAAATGTTCAATTAACACTCTCAAGTATTAAAAGTATAAGGAAAATACTAAGCAGGCACTTACAGCAATACAATGAAATCTCCAATCACTGTTTTGACTGTCTCCTTCTGCTCCTTAGCGCAGCCTTTCTGCATTGTAGTTGCTGCTTTTCTTTACATTTCATACTCCTGACTTCAGAGGTAAGTTCTTCCCCACCCAGTGTTGTACCCACTTATCTTATTGTACATACAATGTAAAAACACACAGTTTGATGTGTAACCAATTTTTCTTTAATAAAGTATATCTAGTTGGAAAAAAAGAGAAAATAAGAGAGAAAAAGGAAAAAAATTCTCCTGGGCCTCTCATTCCTTTTTTCACTCCTGTCTCCCTCACTCAGGTCTTCTCTTCCTTCAGTCCTGGGCTCCGATTCTACCTTGCACCAGACTCTTCTTTTTATCCAGTTTTCTCTGACCATCAGACTCGAATAAAAATTACCCTGTCAACTTTCTGATTCTCAAATTTGTCTGCAAGTGTCAGGTTCTCCCAGACTCATTCTGTTTTTCTCAGTATACTTATTCCATGAAATTGGTTCCAGTTTCTAGAATCAAGAATACAACTTTCTGAAAACAATCCTAAAGATTAAGAGGACATAATTTAAAATTAATAGCATTTTAATTGACATTTCAAAAGATTTTAATTAAGTTTTAATTAAGTTAACAGGAGATAAAAACTCAAAAGAAACATTGAGTATTGAGTATCTCTGGGGAAATAGTTGTGCCTGCCCTCCAAGTGAGGACCGTAGGTGAGACCTTCAGGATGCATCTATAAACCCGGCATAGTGACAGGCATTTAAAATGTCAGCTCTGAGAATATAGAAACAAGTGCATTATTGAAGCTTATTGACTAACCAGCCAACCATTGCTGTGTTCCAGATTCAATGAGACAGCCTCACTCAAAGAATAAAGTGGAAAGCTGTGGATAAATGAATCAGCATCAACCTTTGGGCTCCATTGTACACACACTCACATTAACACACATGTGCACCACAAGAAGGGGAGAGAATTTGGATGATTTACTTCTTGTACTTTTATACTCAAAATGTTAGGAAGTATTAGCATTGGGAGATTATTTGTAGAATGTTGTATTGACTACATCATAGCTGTTACAAAGACATACTGTTCTAACAGAAAAGTAGAAATTGCCTACAAATTATACAAAGCTAGTTAGGTGTAAAATGATAATCAAGATGTGGATGGTTGTAGGGACAATATATTTACTGCTTTGTAGTTAAATATAGAAATTGAAGTCCCTTTAAAATGATCTAATTATTACCTCTTCCTTTCATGATCATAAGCAAAACTTTCCTTTAAGGGGTGATTGAAGAGTTACCAAAGTTATAGACTGCTACTTCTTCCTGGTATGAATCACAGAGATACCTTGCTTCTTTATTTGCAACAGTGAGCATCCACTATTTCAGTTATAGCAAAAGAATACCATAGACAACATGCATGCTACTTCCAAATCTGGCTTTTGGGATCTGTGACTGTTGTTGCTGTTGCTGTTTTCCTTTAAGTTTGCCAACTTACAAGGTCAATGAGTGAAAATGAGCAAAGTCCCTGGAAAGCGCATACAGAAGATAGCAGGCAATGAGGAGGAAGAAATCCAGGCCATTGACTCAGGATCAGCACCATCTGCTGATCACAAATGCCTACAGAATTCATGTAAGAGATAGTTGATATATGCATGTAGGTTTGTCAGTTAGAGTAGCCAGCATGCAGTTAAGTGCCTTTCTCTCATTTATTATTCCATTTGATTGTGGGATTTTAAAATGCAACCCACTTCAGACTACAAACATTTTCCAGGAAAAGCTCTAAGCAGGCATTCTTCTTATGACTGTATCCTGGCTTCTTCAGTTGTAGAAAAGAAAAATAGGCATTTTTGGGGTAAATGGCAATCAGAACAGTGGCAGTAAGAGATGGGGTGTATTTTAACTTCTAGAACAACCTTAAGAGAACAGAACCTGAGTAATATTCATCAATTGGGTAAGATAATTACTACTTCCAGGTCTGTAGCAGTATCATACCAGAATTTTAAATATAATGAAAATAAAATAGCATTTTAATTGACATTTCAAAATATTTTAATTAAGTTCCCAAAAGTTAAAAAAACTGAAAAGAAACACTGAGTATAAATTTGAAGCCTAAGTTTGTAAATCTTATTACTACCTGTAGTTAGACCTGATGCCTAAAGTAGTAAGCTAATATTTAAAATTATATGGGAATGATCATATGTCCATGTCTCTGCATGAACATGTTTGTGAATGCAGGTACACTGGTGCCACAGAGGTTGAAGTAGAGGACATCCTCTGGAATCATTATGCTCACCTTTTTTGCTACAAGATCTCCTGTTATAACCTAGCTGACTAGACACCAAACACCCAGGGGTGCTCTCTTAAGTTTCCCAAATCTCTTCATAGAGCTAGACCCACAATGATCATGCTGTTCATCCAACTTTTATGTGGATCCCAATGATTCTCCCATTCTGGTCCTCATGTTTGTGCATGAAGCACTTTACTCACGAGCCATCTCCCCAGCACCAGTGTCAGGAGCCAACAAGCTAATAACTCTTGGTGATCTTCCTGAGATTGTCTCCCTCAGATTATAATAATCTGTGACAGATCTGCTCCCATATGCAAGGCCCAGGAGAAAATCATTTTAGGAAATATTCCTGCTATTAATATTCTTTTCCTGTTAATATTATATATGGTAATCAGTAGGTATTACACCACCCTTTTGAGCATATCTCTGCAGATCTATGAAGATGTAACTTGTAGTAATGGTATATAGACAAATAGATGACTTTTCAATTCTTTATGATGATTCTATAAGAATTTTTAAAATTATATCAGTATTTATTAAGCTCTTTTACAGTAGGATTGCTATTAGGTCTCTTCTGATAGTCAAAATTGCAATGAAAAGTCTGTAAGTCTCCCATGTGTCACAAGTTAATTGCTTCTAGATAGTGACCTTCTATTATTCAGAGCACATTCCAAGAGGTTGTAAAACCATTAATAAAAGATCATAAATAGGGAACTAACAATTTATTATAAGTGATAAGATAGAAGATAAAATGTTGACTGAGTTTGTCTATACAAAACTACAGTAATAACTTAGTTCATCTCTTAATGAGCATGTGGAGCTGTGCCAGGTGATGAGTGTTTAGCCAGATAAATACTACTAATGGATATTCATATAAACAGTCACTGTTGTAAACTTCTTATTGAATTTATGATTTGATTTTATGTGTGAACTTCTGATGAATTTTTTTTGAGACATTGAGACTTTCTAATTTATTTTGAATAGAGGTTTATTATAACCTCATCATTTTAGGGATTTTCTTTAAAAAAAAAATGCAAAGTTCAAGGAATGACCCACCATTCTTTTTATTTATTAGATATTTTCTTTATTTACATGTCATATGATATCTCCTTTCCCAGTTTCCCCACAAACAAAAGAAAAAAATTAAAAAACAAAAACAAAAAAAAAAACCTTGTTCCCTCTGCCTGCCGCCTGCTCATGAACCCATGCTCTCCAGCTTTCTAGCCCTGGCATTCCCCTACACTGGGACATAGACCCTTCACAGAGCCAAGGGCCTCTCCTCCCATTGATGACCGACTTGGCTATCCTCTGCTACATAATGCTGCTGGAGCCATTAGACCCACCATGTATACTCTTTGGTTGGTAGTTTAGTCCCTGGGAGCTCTGAGGGTACTAGTTAGTTCATATTATTGTTCATCCTTGGGGCCTACAAGCCCTTCAGATCCTTGGGTCCTTTCTCTAGCTCCTTCATTGGGGACCCTGTACTCAGTCCAATGGATAGCTGTGATCCTCTACATCTGTATTAGTCAGGTACTGTCAGAACCTCTCAGGAGATAGCTATATCAGGCTCCTGTCATCCAGCACTTGCTGACATCCACAATAGTGTCTGGATTTGATGACTGAATATGAAAATATTCAATATTGAATATTCCAAGGGGGAGTGGAACTCTGGATGGTCCTTCCTTAAGTCTCTGCTCCATAGTTAGTCTCTGCAACTTCTTCCAAGGGAATTTTATTCCCCTTTTTAAAAAGAATGAAGTATCCACACTCTGGTCTTCCTTTTTCTTGAGTTTCTTATGGTTTGTGGATTGTACTTTGTGTATTCCAATCTTCTGGGCTAATATTCACTTATCAGAGAGTGCATACCATGTATGTATGTATGTTCTTTTGTGATTGAGTTACCTCACTCAGGATGATATTCCCCAGATCCATCCATTTCTCTAGAAATTTCATAAATTCATTGTTTTAATCGTTAAGTAGTACTCCATTGTGTAGATGTACCACATTTTCTGTATCCATTGCTCCTTTGAAAGACATCTGGGTTGTTTCCAGTTCCTGGCTATTATAAATAAGATTACTATAAACATAGTGGAGCATGTGTCCTTATTACATCTTGGAGCATCTTCTAGGTATATGCCCAGGAGTAGTACAGCTGGGTCCTCTAGTAGTACTATGTCCAATTTCCAGAGGAACCCCCAAACTGACTTCCAGAGTGGTTGTACCAGATTGCAGTCCTACCAGTAATGAAGGAGTGCTCCTCTTTCTCCACAACCTCTCCAGCATCTGCTGTCACCTGAGTTTTTTATCCTAGCCATTCTGACTGGTGTGAGTAGAGTCTCAGGATTGTTTTAATTTGCATTTCCCTGATGACTAAGGTTGTTGAACATTTCTTTAGGTGATTGTCAGCCATTCAATATTCGTCAGTTGAGAAATCTTTGTTTAGCTCTGTACCCCATTTTTAATAGGGTTATTTGGCTTTCTGGAGTCTAACTTCTTGAGTTCTTTGTATATATTGGATATTAGCCCTCTATCAAATATAGTATTGGTAAAGATCTTTTCCCAATTTGTTGGTTTCCATTTTGTACTATTGACAGTGTCTTTTGCCTTACGAAAGATTTGCAATTTTATGAGGTCCCTTTTGTCAATTCTTGATCTTAGAGCATAAGCTATTGGTATTCTGTAAAGGAAATTTTTTGCTGTACCCATGTGCTCGAGGATCTTCCCCACTTTCTTTTCTATTATTTTCACTTTATCTGGTTTTCTGTGGAGGCTCTTGATCGACTTGGACTTGAGTATTATACAAGAAAATAAGAATGGATCGAATTGCATTCTTCTACATGCTAACCACCAGTTGAACCAGCACCATTTGTTGAAAATACTGTCTTTTATCCACTGGACTGTTTTAGTTCCTTTGTCAAAGTTCAAGTGACCATAGGTGTGTGGATTCATTTCTGGGTCTTCAATTCTATTCCATTGATCCACCCGCCACTCACTGTACCAATGCTATGCAGTTTTTATCACAATTGTTCTGTAGTACAGCTTAAGGTCCAGGATGATTCCACCAGAAGTTCTTTTATTGTTGAGAATAGTTTTTGCTATCCTAGGATTTTTGTAATTCCAGATGAATTTGCAAATTGCTCTTTCTAAGTCTGTGAAGAATTGAGTTGGAATTTTGATGGGGAGTGCATTGAATCTGTAAATTGTTTTTGGCAAGATGGTCATTTTTACTATATTAGTCATGCCAATTCATGAACATGGGAGATCTTTCCATCTTCTGGGGTCTTCTTAAATTTCCTTCTTCGGAGACTTGAAGTTTTTGTCAAACAGATCTTTTACTTGCTTAGTTAGAGTCAAACCAAGGTAATTTATATTATTTTGTGACTATTGTGAAGGGTGTTGTTTCCCTAATTTCTTACTCAGCCTGTTTATCCTTTGTATAGAGAAAGACCACTGATTTGCTTGAGTTAATTTTATATCCAGCTACTTTCCTGAAGTTGTTTGTCAGGTTTAGGAGCTCTCTGGTGGAATTTTTGGGGACACTTAAGTATACTAACAAATCATCAGCAAATAGTGATAATTTGACTTCTTCCTTTCTAATTTGGATCCCTTTGATCTCCTTTTGTTGTCTAATTGCTCTGGCTAGGAACTCAAGTACAATATCGAATAGGTAGGGAAAGAAGGGGCAGTCTTGTCTAGTCCCACATTTTAGTCAGATTCCTTCAAATTTCTCTCCATTTATTTTGATGTTGGCTACTGGTTTGCTGTACATCACTTTTACTGTGTTTAGGTATGGGCATTGAATTCCTGATTTTTCCAAGAATTTTATCATGAAGGGATGTTGGATTTTGTGAAGTGCTTTCTCAGCATCAAATGAGATGATCATGGTTTTGTTTTGTTTTTTTTTTTTTTGAGTTTGATTATATAGTGAATTATGTTGATGGATTTCTGTGTATTGAACCATTCCTACATCCCTGGGATGAAGCCTACTTAATCATGACAGATGACCATTTTGATGTGTTCTTGGAATCGGTTTGCAAGAATTTTATTGAGTATTTTTGTATCAATATTCATAAGGGAAATTGGTCTAAAGTTTTCTTTCTTTGTTAGGTTTTTCTGTGGTTTAGGTATAAGAGTAATTGTGGCCTCTTAGAACAAATTGTGTAGAGTACCTTTTGTATCTATTTTGTGGAATAGTTTGAGGAGTATTGGTATTAGGTCTTCGTTGATGGTCTGATAAAACTGTGCACTTCAAGAGACTTATTTCATTAGCAGATATCCAACTGTTTAGATCATTTTTCTGATCTTGATTTAACTTTGGTACATGGTATCTGTCTAGAAAATTGTCCATTTCATCCAGGTTTTCCAGTTTTGTTGAGTATAGGCTTTTGTAGTAGGGTCTGATCATTTCTTTAGATTTCCTCAGTGTCTGTTGTTATGTCTCCCTTTTCATTTTTGATCTTGTTAATTAGGATACTGTCTATGCACCCTCTATTTAGTCTGGCTAAGGGTTTACCTATTTTGTTGTTTTTCTCAAAGAATCAGCTCCTGGTTTGGTTGATCCTTTGTATAGTTCTTTTTGTTTCCATTTGGTTGATTTCAGCCCTGAGTTTGATTATTTCCTGCCTTCAACTCCTCTTGGGTGAATTTGCTTCTTTTTGTTCTAGAACTTTCAGATGTGCTGTCAAATTGCTGGTGTATGTTCTCTCTAATTTCTTTTTGGAGGCACTTAAAGCTATTAGTTTTCCTCTTAGGACTGCTTTCATTGTGTTCCATAAGTTTTGGTATGTTGTAGCTTCATTTTCATTAAACCCTAGAAAGTCTTTAATTTCTTTCTTTATTTCTTCCTTGACCAAGTTATCATTGAGTAGAGTGTTGTTAAGCTTCCAAGTATAGCTGGGCTTTCTATTGTTTATGTTGTTATAGAGGAGCAGCCTTAATCCATGATGATCTGATAGGATGCAAGGAATTGTTTCAATC
This sequence comes from Montemys delectorum, assembly GCA_019843815.1. Lineage (NCBI taxonomy): Eukaryota > Metazoa > Chordata > Mammalia > Rodentia > Muridae > Montemys > Montemys delectorum. The sequence continues at coordinate 30,735 of JADRCD010126190.1, read as the reverse complement.
TTCTTTTATCTGTTGATGACTGATTTGTGACCAATTATATGGTCAGTTTAGGAGAAGGTACCATGAGGTACTGAGATGAAAGTACATCCTTTTGTTTTAGGATAAAATGTTCTATATATATCTGTTAAATCCATCTGTTTCATAACTTCTGTTAGTCTTACTGTGTCTTTCTTTAGTTTCTGTTTCCATGACCTGTCCATTGCAGAGAGTAAGGTGTTGAAATCTCCCACTATTGTTGTGTGCAGTCCAATGTGTGCTTTGAGCTTAAGTAAACTTGATTCCCTTGCATTTGGAGCATAGAGATTCAGAATTGAGAGTTCATCTTGGTAGATCATAACTTTGATGAGTATGAAGTTTTCCCCCTTATCTTTTTTGATCACTTTAAGGTAAAAGTCAATTTTATTCAATATTAGAATGGCTACTCCAGCTTTTTTCTTGGGAATATTGGCTTGGAAATTTGTTTTCCAGCCTTTTATTCTAAGGTAGTGTCTGTCTTTGTCACTAAGTTGAGTTTCCTGTATGCAACAAAATGTTTACATACCCAATGTGATAGACAATGTCTTTTTATTGGGGAATCGAGCCCATTGATATTAGTAGATATAAAGGAAAAGTAATTGTTTCTTCCTGTTATTTTTGATGTTAGAATTTTAATTCTATTCATGTGGCTATCTTCTTTTAGTTTTGTTGGAAAACTACTTTCTTACTTTTTCTAGGATGTAGTTTCCCTCCTTGTGTTAGAGTTTTCCATTTATTACCCTTTGAAGGGCTGGATTTGTGGAAATATATTGTGTAAATTTGGTTTTATCATGGAATATTTTGGTTTATCCATCTTTGGTAATTGAGAGTTTTGCTGGGTATAGTAGTCTGGGCTGGCATTTGTGTTCTCTTAGGGTCTGGATGACATATTCCCAGGATCTTCTGGCTTTCATTGTCTCTGGTGAGAAGCCTGGTGTAATTCTGATAGGTCTGCCTTTATATGCTACTTGGCTTTTTTTCCCTCACTGCTTTTAATATTCTTTCTTTGTTTTGTGCATTTGGTGTTTTGACTATTATATGACAGGAGGAATTTCTTTTCTGGTTCAGTCTATTTGGAGTTCTATAGGCTTCTTTTATGTTCATGGGCATCTCTTTCTTTAGGTTGGGGAAGTTTTCTTCTATAATTTTGTTGAAGATATTTACCGGCCCTTTAAGTTGGAGGTCTTCACTCTCTTCTATACATATTATTCTTAGGTTTGGTCTTCTCATAGTGTCCTGGTTTTCCTGGATGATTTGTGTTAGAAACATTTTGCATTTTATGTTTTCTTTGACTGTTGTGTCAATGTTTTCTATGGTATCTTCTGCACCTGAGATTCTCTCTTCCATCTCTTGTATTCTATTGGTGATGCTTGCATCTATGGTTCCTGACCTCTTTCCTAGGATTTCTATCTCCAGAGTTATCTCTCTTTGGGATTTCTTAACTGTTTCTATGTCCATTTTTAGGTCCTGAATAACCATATGTTTAATTTCTTCACCTGTTTGGTTGTGCTTTCCTGTAATTCTTTAAAGGATTTTTTTGTTTCCTCTTTAAGGGCTGGAACCTGTTTACCTGTGTTCTCCTGTAATTATTTGAGGGAATTATTCATGTCCTTCTTAAATTCCTCTATCACCAGCATGAGATATGTCCTTCTTAAATTCCTCTATCACCATCGTGAGATATGATTTTTAGATCCAAATCTTGCTTTTCTGGTGTTTTGGGATATCCAGGACTTGCTGTGGAGGGAGTACTAGGTTCTGATGAAGCCAAATATTCTTGGTTTCTATTGGTAAGATTCTTGTGTTTGCCTTTTGCCATCTGTTGATCTCTGATGTTAGATGTTCTTGCTATCTCTGGCTGGAGTTTGTTCCTCCTGTGGGTCTGTAAGCCTGTGTCAGCACTTCTGTGAAATCAGCTCTCTTCTGGTAAAATCTGTGTGCAGAGGGCTGTTGATCAGTTGTCCCTCCTGATTCCTGGTCAGAGCACTCCCTGAAGACAGTCTCTTTGCTTGATGGAAAGGTGCTGAGAGGGCAGTTTATCTGCAGTCCCTCCTAGGTAGAGATGGAGGTAGAAAGGATCCTGTCCCAGCTTTCCTGCCACTACTGAGGCCTGTGCCTCCTGTCAGGTCCAGCTTTAGAAAGTCTCCAGAGAGAAAAATGGGGAACTCACCTTATTTTTGGGTCAAAGCACTCCCTAGAGGCAAACTCTCCACTTGTGGGGGAGGGGCAGAGAGGGTTGTGGATCTGCTGTCCCACCTAGGTGTATATTGAGGTAGAAAGGCTCTTGTACCAGCTTCCCTGCCAGTTCTGAGGCCTGTGCCTCCCATCTGGTCCCGCCTTAGTGTGATGAACTTTTCACCATGAGATCATGTATTCTGAAGATGTATAAGTACTGAGGACAAAGAGAGGAGAGAGAAGAATTTTCCCTTATCCCCCTTTGTCAACCATTCTGCTTTTTCCCATTTTATTAGAGAGCTTTCATAGGAAACTTTACAACTTAGAAATAAATGCTAGAATCACTTTTCAAAGTGTCCCTTTTTCTTCCTGTGACTCCAACTAGCAGGCTTAAAGTTAAAGCAGCACAATTCCTGCAGAGATAGAAGAAAGGCTATATTACTTAATTCCTGACTATTAGGCTACAGGAGTTAATCACCTAAGGCAGTGGTTTTTAACCCTTAGAATAAACAAGAAGGTTTTTTAGAGTTTTTAAGAAGTTATCATCAGCGTTCAGTATAGTTAGAAAGCTAGAGCATCCAGAGACCATCCATCTTTAAAGCCACACCTGAGTCCTACTTTGTGTTCTGTTTCAAACTGCTGGAGGCTCCTGGCACCCCAGCATTTTACAGTTTTGACTTGAAAATATTGCTAAAAATGAGGTTCTTCTAAGAGGAATATATGCCCAATGCATCCATGTTGATGATAGAATAAGTAAAAGAGAAACTACATTCACTCATCTCTGTCCTCTGGTTCTAGATATATCAAAAATTGGCAAAGAAACGAAAATCAGAATAGCTCATTAAGTACTTGAGTTCTTGTTAGAGTATTGCTTACTTTCAATTCATCAAAACTTCAATGACTCAGAAAAAAAGTATAATTTCTTTATTTTCTTTTTGTAGCTTCAATAGTTCAAGCATTTGAAGGTAAATGAAAATGGCACCTTTGTCAATAGTTAAAAGAAGGCAGGTACCTAGTTTTATTGATAATTACTACTATTCTTTTATTTATCAAATATGAGTTAAGTAACTCTACAGCACACATCTTTGTATTTGTTCAAGTTTAACACCTATGTCCCCACAGCTAGGTGCATTTAACATATTTTTTAAACATAAGAAATGAATAACAGTTTTAATCAAGTAAAAAATGAAGTGACTGTACACACACACACACACACACACACACACACACGTATTTAAAATAATGGTGTACTAGTGTCTTGACAACTCATTGAACTGAATTTATATATGTTCTATATACCTAATGTCAGGTTTTAAGAGTAACCTGTGACCTATTTCTGAGAATTAAACCTTTCAGCCAAAATATATTCTCATCACAAAACTGAGCACCTTCAATATTTCACTAATTGTGTTTTAGGCGAAGTAACAACTTTCTGCAAGGAAGCATACTTAATCTCAAACAGCTATGCAAGAGATGAGGAAAACATGACTTTCTTTATAACTGCCCTTGTCACTGTTTCTCATTATGATTCTGTCTGTGCACACAAAATGTGGAGGTAAATATTCCTCCCTCCAGGCTGTCTTATGTGGTTGTTTTCAAGACAAGTATCATTTCAACACTATTTAGTCAATGCTGTCTTATAATTCAAAAATAGTTTGCAAGCAAGAGGTATCTACTATTGTCCAAATTCTGTATGCCTGAAAACTACTAATAGGTTAGCAACTATCATAAGAAACAGAGGTAAAGCAGCCTCTGTGAAGCTCTAAGTCCATCAACATCAACTGTTTCCTTTTTCTATTCTTCCTTAGTCTCTTTAAACATGTGCATGCACACATGTTGCTTCATAGCCACCCATATTAACATGAAGGGTTTAAATGATTGAATAAGCTAAATCTACCATGAAGTTAATGGAGTCCTTCAATCATTGGCCTTCAAGAGAGATATTCTAAGTCATTAGCATGTACTATGATTTTTGCAAGATTCCCTTTGTAACTGGGCTTCCAAAGAGTCAGAATCAGGATGTGTAGTAGCAGTGCTTTTTTTTTCTTCCTAAGTGAGTGATCAGATCTCTCTGAGTTAGCAGGGTCCTTGAGCCAAATGAAAGGGCTGGTGAATTGAAAACATATCCTTTATTCTTTCTCAAGTCCTACTTAACAAGGAATTTTGGAGTATCTGGTGCCATGTTAGGTACTTTACAATGGTCCTACATTTGAATTTTATGTAGCAATCAAAGACCTAATCAGCCCCTTGTCACAGCCAACCCCTTTGCTAGCCAGCCTGTCTTTGATGCATTATACAGATGGAATTAGGGGATTCAAGGAAAACTGTGAAAACAAAAGCAGAAACCCAGCAGGAGAGCACCAAGGAGAATAACAGACAAGCATATCTGAAAAGCAGCAAGGAATACTTGGAGGAGAACATATTTTAAAATTTTTATAAATTAGTTTTTCATTACTAAAGAAATTTCCAAGAAAATATTAGATCCAAAGGAATAAAATACATTTAAAAATAACATCATTATTTCACTATGGATTCAAAGACTGAGCTGTTCGAGATATTTCAAACATTTTATGCTTTAATTGGCTTCCTAGGAAGGTATCTTAAGTTTCCAAGTCACAGTCATTTAATTTTTCATTGATTTCCAATGAAACTTCCTGTTTCTATGACTATACTAATCAAATAACTTATTGTAAGTTGTTTTTTCTTTCTCTCCAAAGAAGTCTGAATATATTATTCCTTCAAACAGAGCTAATGGTGCCCATACTTGTAAAAAAAAAAAAATGCACTGTGTTGGGCAACACATTTGATGCCTTTTGTATTTTGAAAATGTTTGGTATTCTTTATACACAAAGCATACAAAACTTCCTTTGTACTAAAACTAAATTTCTTGTTAGTGTATAGTGGTATTTATAAAAGGTCTATTGGGTACTAACAAAAAACCCCTTCATCTTCATGCTATATCCCTGGGAAATTAGTCAGTAGGCAATCAAGGAGATTATTTACTAGAGAACAGACAATGGATCTGCCAGTGAACATCAACAATGTACAAAAACATAGGGCAGTCATTTGTGACTTAATTAGAAAAAAAATCAATGTTCATATGATGAACATTTCACTTTTATTTAAATGTGAGGATTGGAGGTTACTTTAAGCTACTTGATATCTCTTAGAATAAATCTGGGAGTCAACAATAATAACGGAAAACAACCCAACAGAAAGGCATAGATGTGCAGATTCAGATAACCTGGACTCAATACTACAAATCAGCTGAGAAAATGTGACTAAGTGCCTTAAACTCACGGCAGTGAATGAACTTGGTTGACTAAAGCATAGACTGGGATTTCGTAAGATCTGGTTTCTTATTCTTTACCCCACATGTCTTCTCTTACTCAGAAAATCTTCCCTGGGTAGAAAAATTATCAAGACATTCCTTTGCCCCAATTCTCTTCTGTCTAGAGAGCCGAAAGAGTCTTCTGACTACATGTCATAGCTTGAAGTCTTCTATCCCAGCGATTCAAATCTTAGCCTTCCTTCCCAAGCTCATCAACCACAATTCACTTCTTATTGCAGCCATATCAGAATGGATTCAATTATATATTTCTAACTCTCACTAGTTCTGTGCTGTTCAAAGTATTTTCTGGATATCCCCTTTCCTAAAAGTCCTATCTTGTCCTTGTCCCTTGTTTTGTACAATCTTACAGGCCAACACTACCTTCACAAACAACATCTTTTCAGCTATGACTGGAGTACCCACTTCATCAAATAACAAAATACTAAACTACTGCAAGGTAAATCATCTCACTTTTTTTCTGCCTTTCTAATTGAAAGAGTATTTTATTTCATATCCACTGTAAAATTACATAGAAGCTGTTTAACCACAGAGGAAAAACATTAAAAATGTAATTATTTATATGCAACATGAACCCAAAGGTGGGGGGGGGGGGGAAAGACTATTCAGATTCCCAACATCAATCAACTAGAGCTTCTCAGATTGAGGAATTACTGAATTTCTCAATTCTCAAATTTCTCAATTTCCAAACTTCTTAAAAAAGAAACAGTATACACTGATTACTGAAAAAATGTTCCCTGAAAGCTCAGCTGATCCACACTGACTTTAGCTAAGATATCACCTGCTAGGTGCATAATAACACTTTAAATTGGTGTAAAGACCTAGAGTGAGATTCAAGCAAGGTAAGTAATTTCACAAGTACTTGATATGTGATAGGGCAGACATCTGGATCTAGCTCTGTATGACTTCTGAGCATATCCTGCATCTACCCTTACTTAAACTCTGTCAGTTGACCCTGTCCTACAACTGCATGTGGAACTATGCTATTTTCCATGTATTTATATAAAGTAGGTATGAAATCTTAACTCTATCCAGGTCACTCAAAATAGTATGCTTCAGGAAAAAAAAGTGAGCTGGTGATATAATGACACATTATACGGATGACTCAAGAAGGAGAGAAACAGGCATCCTTCAAAACAATGACATCCATTATTTTAATGGAATTAAAAAATGTCCCATTGTTCACTGGACTTACTGAAACTCTTTTTATTTTTCTCAGCATATTAGAATATTGTTTATATTCATCTAAGTAAAACTCACATTATAACAGATTGCAGTATACTGTTGCTGAGTTACTAAAATGGTTTATATTTCTTAATGGGCATGATTGATTTAGTTGGTGGGATTTACTGTTTTGGTAGTGGTGGTATTCTTATTACTGGTGGTATATAACAATCTATTTGAATATATTCCTTAAATAGTAAATGAAAGCTTAATTTTAAAAGTCAGAAAAAAGGTTACTTCAGTCACAGTTCTCTACTGATCAACCATAAGCCCAGTTGTGTCATAATGAAAAACTTTCAGAAATCTTAGGAAACAGACACTGGTACAAATAGCAATCAATTTGAACTGAAGATAATTTGAAGTTAAAGCTTGGTACTTCATGTGCTCATTCGAATGAGAGTTCCCCATGGCTCCTCCCCAAGGCTCAGATATCTGATCACATTTGGTTGTTTGGTCATGTTTAGGAGGTGTGTGGTCTTTTAGGATGAGATGTGTTATGGGGGAGTCAGACTTTATTGAGAGTTTAAAGATTCATATTTTTATTTTCTCTCTCTCTCCTTAAGGATGTGGTTCAAGTTATGAGTTCTCAATTTTCTGCCCAAGTCACCTTGCCTCCACTCTTTCATAACAGACATTAAACCTCCTGGGACCATTATCCCAAATAAATTCTTTCTCCCATATGTGCCTCGATAATGCTGTTTTATCTCAGCAACAGAGCAGAAACTCATACAGAATATCAAACACATTCTCAAGAAGATATCCTTTCTTTTAAGATTTCTGTTCTTTTAATATAGTTATAAATCAGGATTTTTTTGGCCTGCTTACAGAGTGTACATTTGGAGAAAATAGGACACTGAGAAGCTTATAGAGAATGAACAGAAGGAAGTTCCCTATGTACAGTAGAAACCTGTGCAGGGAATGGAGATCATTTCCCTCTCTAGCCACAAACACAGTTTTAAGATGACTGTAATTCCTGCTGGGTTCACACCAAGTACTTAAAGCACTTAAAGTTCTGACAATAGTCAAAAGAATGAGAACTTGCCTCAAATCTCAATGCTGCTTGCTTTCCAACAATGACTTGTGAAGTTATTAAAGGGGTTCCCATCCAACACATGTTGGATGTAGTATGAGTTTCCCATCATTTCCATAACTGAAGGCCTACACCAACTTCCATACAAATAAAAATGAGAGCCATGCTAAAGAGAAATAAGAATTGGGTGATGTGATCATTCTATGTTTTGTGGTAGTTTGAGATAACCAGTTTTCTTCTCAAGTTGAAGAACACTTTATGGATCGTTGGAAATAGTGCAGAATTTCCAATAGGCACATTGGAAAGCATGCATTATACTCATCCTTTCTCAGTTCTTAACTGTCTCTGGAGAGTAATAGATAAGACAGGCTGAATCACCAAGAGCAAGTCAGGACTCTTGCTTTAGGATTAACCTATGTGGAGAATATCGGTTTATTTAAATCTGTACAAAGGCAATCCACAAACTTGAATTAAATTTGGTTAATGTGTCCTGCAGCCAAGAGGAGGCACCCATTGTTAAAAGGTAAGTGGTCATCAATTTAACTGCCTGCAGACACCAGAAAAGATCAAATGAGATATAGATTATTTTGCTTTATTTACCACTTAAAGAAAGTGTAGTATGTTTCATTAAGGAACATTATGTTATGATTTGTTATTTTAACATAAAGATATTCTGATTGATAAAATGTTAATCTGGGTATGTCAAAAATGTGTGTTGGGGCTACAGGAAATAAATACTAATAATATCATCTTAGTGAACTTACAAATGTTCCAGCTCAAAAACCATTTCTACAAATTACAAAAGTAGAATACAAAAGAAAGAAAGAGAGCAGTACAACATCCTAAAAGTTAAGAAAAAAACTTACCAAGAGCAGGATTATGCATGCATAATGATTTATTTTCCAAATTATAATTCCTAACAAGTTAAATGTATATCACAGCTCCCATTTACCAACAAAGAGGTAAAAATCAATAACTCAAATTATGCCTAAAGAAATGTTTCAAAGTATATATTTCTATACCTTAAAGAGCAGGAGAGTCATTGATGAATTTTAGTTAGCATGATTTGATCTCAAACCCACTAGTTTAATAGTCACTGAACAGAATTTTGTTAATTTCCTAACATAACAGAAAATAAAAATGAGACAACAATATCAACAACAAACAATCCTAAATACTACCACATTAAAAAAAAAAGTAAAGTTGTATGTTCCAGGTATCAAGACAAAAATCTCTATTTAACCCTTATAGCCATGTGTAACCATAGGCCTTTCTATGACCACCTCAATTCCCAAATAATGACACAAAGACTATATTTATTTGTAAGCCTTGGCCTTATTATTAGGCATTGTTTCTCATTTGCTTTGTAAGTCAATTATCCCATTTATACTAATCTAAGTGCTGCCACATGGCTGGTTGATTATTTCTCCTTCCTTCCTGGCCTGCTGCTTCTTCTATGTTTGGCTGGCAAAACCTCCCATACCTGACTCCCAGAATCCCTATCTCTTCCCAGAAGTCCCACCTTCTACTCCCTGCCTTTGTTACAGGCCATCAGCTTTTTAATTAACCATCTCATCCCTAGATGAGAGAGGGAGTGTTTACAAAATAGGATGTGTCCGTATGAACAACAAAATCAAAGTTCAGTCTGCAGTCAACTCTGTGGGCACAGAAATCAACAAATAAGTAGCACAATGACAATCTTTACAAAGTACACTAAAGCAGTCTTCAGCACTTGTGTGTCCACATAAAGCAGCTGCAAGAAATCACAGACCTTTCCTATGAGAAGACTGACATCCTGTGTTCTCTTTGTTTGATCCTTATTTAACTATTTTATTTACAACTTGAACTAAAAATCTATAAACTTTTGGTTTGGGGGTTTTATTATTTCATAAGATATCCAATATTCTAACATACAAGGCAAGCAGCATATAGGAGACAAAGAAACAATAACAGTAGTGTACTCTTACCTGAAGGCCTTCAATTGCAAGTCGCAGCATACTTGGTGTAAGCTTAGAAGCTTGCTTGAAGGTAAAGTTACTCCAGTCTATGATCAAAACAAATCCATTTACTTGAAGCTCTGGATCTTCAATCATGGCTTCTAAAGAAAGTAAGATGGCACGCAAAATATCCACCAGTGTGTACCTATCAGCAAGAGAGAAGAATTGTGATAAATCTATCAGCCACTTTTCATAGCCTCTTAGATAAAAATTATTGAGGCTTTATATTTGGGTGGAGTTTGGGGAAGTTGTTAATTGCTTTTTTATTTGATTTGACAAATTTTTAGCAAACTAAAGATTCTCTTTAAAAGACCTCAAGATTTTTTTTTAAGGAATAATTTTTTAAATTGGTTTTTAAAAAGAGATTGACTTAAATGGATCATGAGAGCCAAGTAGAAATTAGCAGCTAGGAGTTGGAGCAGTGAATCAGCAGTTATGAAGGTTACTAGTATGTACTTCACTTGCAGAAGAGCCAAGTTCAATTCCCAACACCCATGTCCAGTGGCTCACAACATTCTGTAACTTTATTTCTAATGGAATCAAATGATACTTATCCATAAGATGCACTGATGTAACATACTACCTACCACTAAAAAGTATATACATAATTTAAAATAATAAAAATAAAATTTTAGAAGCATATATTCTACCCAAACAAATAGCAATGATTTGAAAACACTACAGCTAATTTTCTTCTAGGCCATTAGGTAGTTTTCTAATATCTCATTTAAACTACATCCAAAAGTAAGCATCACACTTTCCATTAAGGATTCCTCAGGATATGTGCCCTTTGTTTGGTCATTCAATTGGCATTCCATGTGTGAGAAACATGCATCTGAGCATTCACTCAACTGAGAATCAAACACAATCTCTAAATGTATAGACTATGTATGGAAACTTTATTATCCAATAAATATAACTATTACATATCTTTTGTATGTCATTAGACATTGCAAATTGTGTAGTTACTTAGATACACTAAGCTATACAATGAAAGACTTAGAAATTATACACATATACAAGTGTACCTATATATAAGTACATTGCCATTTTAGAGAAAAGATCTAAGTATCTTCATATTTTGTTGTCCAGGTGGAATGCCCAAACCAATGCTCAAAAGACACTGGCTAATGTCTTAGCAAAATGATAAATGCTGAGACCTCTAGGACAGTGCTTAAGGTTACAGAACAGAACTCTAAAAACATGAGTTGAAAAAATACATAATTTCTCAACTATACAAAAATATAAGAATACAATATGAATTGCATAGAGTGCTTCATAGATCTAAAGGAACAGAAGGCAGCTACATGATGAGCCAGCCTGTCAGAAAGGTACAGAAAGCCTGTCTGAAAGACACAAAGACAGGCAAATACAATATAGGCAGGTTCCTGAGTTGAAGGTCATCCTGGGACACAGTGAGTCAAGTATGGTAGGAATGATAATTTCAGGATGGGCTCCAACCCAGCTAGCTTATTGTCTGTGCTTAACAGAGCAGGGAGAACTCTGAATTCCTTTGCAATGTTAAAAGAAAATGTGCGCTTACTGTTTCCTAAGAATTAAGGGGCTAGGACCACAAGATGCTGATTCATAGGATAATAAAAAAGGAAACCTGGAGTAAATAATTGGATTGATATGTAAAATAAAAGACTGTGCTTATGATCTACAAGAGATGAGCTATACAGAGAATGTTTTAGAATAGCAAGAGAGAACTGCTTAGAGAACTATCTTGAACAGAACATAGATAGAGATGAGCTATCCAAAGAATATTTTTGAATAGCAAGAAATAATGGCTTGAAAAACTGTCTTGGGCAGAACATAGAGAAAGAGCTGTCTGGAGATCTCCAGAGAAATGAGATCAGAGGGAAAGAAAGCAGAACAGAGAGAAAGCAGGCTGGAAAGCTGTCTGGAGAAGAGCATAGGCCACTAGCTTGGAGCCATGATTTGACTTCAAGTTATCTGTTTTTACCACTTCCAGACACCCCTTCTCTTCAAGCCAAGGCTGTTTCTTGGCAACATACCACAACAAAATAAAAGTGACATGTGAAAAACCCATACTAAGAACATGCTAAATGGAGAGAAAATTGATCCAATTGTATTAAAATAGGAGCAAGGTGTGGCTTTATTCACAGTGTTGCCATTCCTATTCAATAGAGTGTGCAAAATCTTAGCTCAAGCAATAGGATAACAAGGAAATAAGTATGAAACTAAGTCAAAGACTCTTTGCTTGCCCATTATTTAGTTCTAAATATTAAAAAAGTAATAGGTCAGAAAACTTCTAAAAGCTATTAACCTTTCAGCAATGTAGCAGAATATAAAATTAAAAAGTGTACTGTTTTCATTTATAGCACAAAAACAAAACAAACAACAGACTGTCTTTTATTAGAAACAAATGGGCATCTAAGAAGTAATGATAAAATAAACAATCCAGAAGAGGACAAAACAGAAGAAGAAGAGTCAAAGAATAAGCACAAGAAACAAATATAGATGCAACAGACATACACATGTGAACACACAGGAATCCCAGAAAAACACAGAACTTGTAGTCACAATAGATGTGCAAAGGACCTGTAAGCTTTTGGTTTAGAGGTGGGGACCATGCATTCACTTTTTTCAGTTCTAGAATTGTATCTGGTTCAGACTCCTGCAGCTTCTGTGCCTGCTGCCTCAGTCTCTGGAAGCTGGTATGTGCATTATTCAAGCTGTTTTTTAAAAGGCATTGTTTCCATGGTGCTTCTATCCCTTTGGCTCTGGATAAGAGGAGAGGTACAGAAGGAACTGAGGGGAATAGAAAAAGGAGAAAACATAATCATAATACCTTACATGAGAAAAAAAAAACTATTTTCAAAGAAAGAGAAATTTATTGAATAAAACTAACCAAGAAAAAAATTTAACTTTTGAAAGAAAGAAATTGAGTTGTATACTAAAGATAAATAGACCCCTTATGCTGACACAGTAGTAGAAATGACATTGTACAAATAAATGACCAGCCTTCAAAAAAGCAATTTACAGATTCAATGCAACTGTAGTCAAATTACCTGTGCCTTTCTTCAGAGAACTAGAAAAAAGTCTCAAAGTTCATATTTATAAACATAAAAGACCAGTATATACACGTAATCCTAAGTAAAATATATATATATATATACATATATATGTATATATATGTATATATGTATATGAAATTGTTGGATGCATTACCGTAACCAATCTTTATAGCCATGCCTAAAATAAAATAATAATGAAAGCAGTATAAGGTACTCATATAAAAATATTCATGTAGTAAAAGAAATAGAATAGAAATTTAATCTCATATTTAATCTCACCCAATTACACTATCTGTTTTGTTTTGTTTTGTTTTGTTTACAAAGAAGCCAAAAATACCAGAGAAAAGTGCTTCAACAAATTGTGTTGGAGAAACTGGACACCTACATGTATAAGCATTAAACTAGACCTTTATCTCTCACCTTTCGCAAAAGATAACTCTAAATCAGCTTCTATACAGCAAGAGTAACAGTCAGTTGTGTGAAAGTGCTGCTTAAAAAATGGGGAGAAATCTTTCCTACCAATTTACTGGACAAAGAATTAATACTGAAACACACACAGAGAAACACAAAACATCAGGAAGACAAACAACTATCTCAAAAACAGGCTATAAATCTGAGGGAAGAGGTCTGAAAAATGAAATACAAATAGTTAAAAACCATTTTGAAAGTGTTAAACATTCTTAGTCCTCAAGAAAATACAAATTAAAATTTGGGTTTTTATCTCTACCATTACTGAATGATTTTCATCAAGATACCAAATGACAACCAAAGCTGGAGAATGTGTATAGAAAGAACTCTTATATACCATTGGTGAGAGCATAAAGTGATGTCTCCACTATGGAAAGGAACATGAAAGGTTTTCAAAAGATTAGAAATACAACTACATATAATCACAGCTATCCCATTATCGATCATATGCCCAAAATTTTCTACTGTAAAGATACCTGCTCAACCATATCCATTTTTCCACTGTTCACAAAAACTATGAAAAGGAATCATTCTAGATGACCATAAACTAATGAATGGGCAAAGAAAATCTGAACAAAGAAGTTTTATTCAGCTATAAAGGAAAATGAAGTCATAAAAATTGCAGAAAAAAATGGGCATAACTGTAAAACTGAGTGAACTAACCTAGAAACAGGGAGATAAACACTGTGTTTCACCCTTGCATATAAATCCTAGCTTCTAATCTTTAATTTTGTGTATTCAGCTTGAAGTGCCCCCAGAAACCAGGAAACTAGAAAGAAACCATCTGTGGAGGTAGAAATGGTGAGAAAAAGACAGTAGAACCTAGATAATACAAGAAAGAGGAGGAGAATCCCAGGAATGGAAAGGTTTAAGCAAGAAGGGAAATACCACAAAAGAAAGAGCAGGAAGTGGGAGGAGGCCTGACCACATCAAAAGATGGATAAAATGGTAATGTTCTGCATGGCTGGACAGTGCTGCTCCTATAAGCTTTGGGTTATTATTAAATAAAATCCCAATGTCAGTGTTGAAATCCTCTTGATGAGCTTTTGGCCAGGGAAACTCCGTGGAACAACAAAATTATGACAGTTCCTACCATTCCTTTTGCTGGACTACCAGAATTCTATAGCATCCTGTTTAGATTGGAAGTGAGTTGAAAGCTTCTTTCCTAGTGACTAGCTTTCATAGTACCAGAAAAAAAAAAGCCATGCATGGAACCAGAAGAGAAAAAGCATCATTAGTGCACTGGTGACATACATGACTGGGGAAAATCAATTTCTGGAACATAAACCCAGAAATAACGGGCCCTCAGTCCTGGGGACTCTACATAATTCTTTCATTTAGCTAAACTTGAGGGCATCAAACTACCTTTTTATTGCTACTCAAAGGCATGAGAGAGAAACCATTCATTCCAGCCAATAGTTCTGAATACAGAGACTAATGGCTGCCCAGGACCCTGAGGGTAAGTTTACATGCTCATTCTTGAACAAAACATTTCTACTGTCTGCGATATAACCATCTACACTGTGACTCAGAGGGAAATATTTCTTTTTCTAATCTTAGAAACTGGTAGGATGAATAATGGGATAAAAGTACTTGACACTGTGCCTGACATTTGAATTTGACCCCTAGGACTCTGTTTATGGAAGGAAAGAACTGGCTCCCAAAGGTTTTTTTCTGACCTACACATAAGCTGTAGCATCTGCACACCAGAACTCATACTGTCCCACACAAATTTCAGTAGGGTTACTATCTTACATATTCAAGGAATATTTTTATTTATTTTTATTTTCTTTACTGTGAAAAAGGGAGAATAAAGAACATAAGAATCAGAAGATATGGCATTGCTATCTTTAGAGAAAAACACAGAAAGTCAAGGCAGCTACTTTCTAATGGGTCTATCAACAGGCAAGGATGGACTGGGAAAGGGCTAAGCTACCCTAAAATCTCATTATTGAACTGTTTCCTGATAAAATCTGGGAGGGATGGAGTTGTCTTCAGTTATGTACCCACCAGTGAACCTGCTAGGATCCAATGGATAGTTCAAACCAATGATGGATGGGGTAGACAAAAGGGAAATAAGAGAAGGTGGGAAGTAAGAGTAAAGAGAATGCATTTATAATCAGCAAAAACATTTTTAAAAAGAATGATCTTATGATAGACTATCTTCTTTTATTAAAAGTAAGTATCATAAGATTATATCCAACTATCTGGATGCCTACACGCCTCAGTATAAGTAATCTAAAAATATTTCTCAAATATGTAAGATAATAACATATTCAAAATTTTTATTACACTTATTTATTTGTGTGAGAGCAGAATGGGTACTGGTGTTCACATACTACAAGTCAGAAAAGAACCTTTGTGACCCAGTTCTCTCCTTCCATCAACAAGGTCCTAGCTGTCAAATTCAAATGTTAGGCTTAGTATCAAATGCCCTTATCCCATTACCCATCTTACCAGTTCTTAAGATTAGAAAACTTTTTGGAGAGTTGAAGAGTTCTATAGCTTATGTGCCTTGAGTCTGTGGAGTGTGCATGTCAATCTTTGGTATCACTCATGGCTTCATTGTAAACTTGATCCTCTGACAGTGTTGTAAACTGAAGCTTGTAAGTATGCAGAGACAGGCATGTTAGATCAGAAATAATGTATTTTAGGTTAAAAATGGGCACCTTATCAAAAAAATCAATTTAAGTTCTGAAATTCACAATAAAACCATGTTAAAGACAAAAATTTAAATTCACACAAACCTAATTTGGATATTCTCTAATGGGGATGATTTATCCTTGCATTATTCATAAGAATCTCAAATTTTATTGATATGAAAACATTATAAAATGTAATTTGAATCTGAAATGTTTTTCAAAGGAGTAATGAGTGTGTATGTAGTGAAAATCAATCATGGCTCCAGTAAGGACAAAACAACAGACAATTTGTTTCAAGAAACATGCTTTCCTCTTCTAAACTATGTCAAAGTCAAGAGATTTATATACATCATCATTTAAAAAGAAGTAAAATAAAGGAAATCACAGTATAAATAAAGAAGAGCCTCTGGATTGCAGGGTTCCTAAGAGGAAATTTAACCTTTTAAAAGATGTCCAATATCTTGCTCCAGAAAGGGAATTAATAGTCTTATATAAATAAATCATTTTAATTTTTGAATCTGATAAAAGAAACATTGAAAAGTTCTAAGCTAACTGTATTCCGAGGGCAGGCCAACAGCACTCTTGACTTCCTCTGGTCCTCTGTTGTCAAACATGTCATATTTTCACCATTAGCAACTCAGCAGGCACTGGCTTAATAGAAAATTATTAAACAGGCTCCTGCCAATGCCTGTAAAATGCCATCCACAAAGACATAACATATACTAAAACAAATCCACTAGAACAAATTCTTCAGGAATCTTACCATCATTTTCTTTTTAAAATTCCTTTCAGATTCCTTTTTTTTTAATTAAAGTTCATTACGGTAAAATATTACATATGTTCATGTTTGGACTTTAGACCTAAATTGTGTGAGTTCAGCCATTGCTGTCCTTTTCTTATGTACTAGAAAAGTCATGAATAAAAACTAGCACATTGTTGCAGCTCCTGACCCCCAACTGTGCTTCCCAAAATACTATGAACCAAGGCTTGAATCAGTTGAAAGAAAATGCAGAGCACATAGTGAGAGGAAATCATGGTTCTAACAAAAGGCACCATACCATGTAAACCATTGCTCTCAATGGAAATTAAATTTTCTATAACATGTTGGTTTTTTTTAAAGAGTCATTGACAGCTACAGCTGCTTCTTACTCTCTGAATAGTCTAAACTGAACCCCTCATGAAGCCCATGGGTTATAAAAGTCAGTACTCCTTATGGAGTATAATACATCCCTGAATTCATAAGTTGGGGCTACTTTTATTTAACTTAATGTCTTAAGGTAAGACTTATAGCTGAAAAAATACAAAATAAAAGGGGGAACTTTTATTTCTCTAACCCCAACTTCCCTTTATATATTGAAGAAGTTGTTGAATTTTACTAAGATTTTTATTTCTGTTTTGAAAATTAGAGATAATGCCATTGACTTCATAAGACGTTATTTAAAGTGTGTATGCTTGTGTCAACCACAGACCTTACACTTGGTTGCTAATTTCTATGATTCCTGCAGATATTAGCTTTCTTTTCTACATTCATTTAATCTATACTTGATGTGTGAACCTTTCAACAATATAGTCTGGATCTCACAAAAATTATACAGGTAAAAATAAAATAAATTATAAAGCTTTTAGCAGGGCTTGGCCTATAATGAAAACAAGAGGAATATTTACATGAGACTGCCTTGCTCTGCAATATTACAAGAACTATTTTTCCTTCTACTTTCCCAGAAATTGTTCTGGTTTTTTCTTCCACTCCTTCCTCCAATCTACCCTATAGAAAAATAGAATTTGGTATCTTACGCTTATGCAGTATCTCACAGAATTTCAAAGTCATGTGTTTATACCCTAGATCAATATACTGAGTAATGGCTTATTAGTGGACTCAGTCAGTGCCTTCCTCACTTATTATCAGCTACTCTGAAAAACACCAGAACTTCAGCACCCCTTCTTAACCGGAACATTTCATATTGATGGAACTCATTACAATGCCACCCAAACCAACTGTCCCTCTGGGACTGCCTGCATTAAGCACTTACTAAATAAGAACTCAGTTTTTCCATTTATTTTTGGTACTAAGTTTATTCACCAAAACCTAACTATCCCTTTCCCTATATTCATGTATCTTTGGTATCTGTTAACCCATTTCTACTAGAGTTCTGTCTCCATTGCCTAATAAAATGGCAGTCAGCCTCATTCTCTTTATCGCTTCTCTTTCTCTTCTGGACATCTTCCCCCAATTTTTTGTGCAATTGATTATGTTGACACCTGCACAAAAAACTAATCACCCATGGCTCTTCCAAAATCTCACCATTGCCTTAAACAACATACATCTTACCATATAGACTCACACACACAAAAAGCTCACTCCAGACATTGAGACATTGTCACATGGCAGTCCTCCAAACAGAAGTTTATTGTATTAGTAGTGAGCTGACAATATATAAGCCAACTCAGAATACAACATCTTATATGACAAAATTTCATTCATGAATTTTCCAGTAATAATTACTTGTCCATCCGTGGAGGAATGGTCTCTCTCTCTTCCTCTTTCATCCCAAGCTTTCCTTCTACAAGAAGCTATCTCTTCCATAGACTAGTATCTTCTGACTCTTGACAAAATTAGGTGAACAAATTGAATTTCTCTACATGTCCTAAGCAGGGCACTATCATTGAGGAAGCAAATGAAGCATGGAATATCTGGCATACTGGGAGGACCGTGACAGTCTAATGATTATAATTGCCTTGTGTTTTCTTCTATTTTCAGAAATTATATTAGATGACCTGAACAAATGGAGACAAATTTATGTGAATCTCCTAAGTACAGCCTGATCAATGAAATTCACCAGTTATTTGAATCTGTACTGCTCTACTTTAAAAGAACCCACAGACGAAAGCCAAAGTCATTTTGACATTATGAACTAACTAGTACCCTCAGAGCTCCCAGGGACCCAACCACCAACCAAGGACTAAACATGGTGGGACTGAATGTTTTGGCAGCATGTGTATAGTAGAGGATTGCAAATTCGATCATCAATAGGAGGAAAGGACCTCGGCCTTGTGAAGGTTTTGTGTCCCAGTGTAGGGGAATGCCAGGGCCAATAAGTGGGAGAGGGTGGGGTGGCAGGCATGGGGAGGGGGAGGCAACAAGGGTTTGTTCTTGTTGGTTTTGTTGGTTTGTTTATTTGTTTGTTTGTTGGAGAGGAAACTAGGAAAGGAGAAATTTACATGTAAATAAAGAAAATATCTAATAAAAATAAATAAATTTAAAAAAAGAATTTTGAATTGCATTAGATTTATTATAAAGTGCAAATATTGTGCTTTGCATAGGCTTCTTGATGACTCCATGTCTCATAAAGTTTTTGGAAGTGGTTCAGGTCTGCGTAAGTCCAAACTAATCTGTGCTATAGTGTAGTAGAAAAGTCATTGCTTTATGCTTGCCTCTCATATTCACTTATGGGACCAGCGTTCTGGAGAACACCAAAGTGTTCTTCCTTATTCACCACAGGAGAAAACTGTTCACAGATAAATCCCACTTAAAATTTTAATAAAACCTGTGTAGCTTTTCTTTGAACCCTGGCTCATTCTGGGTCTCTTTACTCTAGGTTAGCTGCTTCTGCTACCAAATTAACTTTCTGTAGAGTAGACCTTTTTTTAAAAAATGCACTTTCCTTTTACTTCTTTACTTAGGAAACTGAATATTATTTTTCCTTCAATTATATGGGTTGTTGATTTTTCTCAATTTCTGGTTTCCTGTAGAATTTACTATATTCTCCCTTTTTTCCTATAAAACATTACTTTTTTAAAAAACAGCTACTCAAATCAAGGAATATGGTCAGAATTAAGTTCAGACATGCAGAATTCTTGAACTCTTGTGATTTGGGATTGTCAAGACAAGGGAAAGGAAAGAATGAGCACCTTAGTCACAGAGCATGAAAGAACAGAACAACAGAGGAGATAGCATGTGAAGAGTAATATTACCAAGGGATCGTATACAGAAGGAACCAGAGTCTTCTACAGGAGTCAGGTAAGATAAGCCATGACACTACGTGTAGAAAGAGAAGATCCAGTCTGAGGTGAACTAGGGAGGCCCTGACACTGTGAGAGACTCCTTTCCTTATATTTCAAGGCAAAAATCAGAGTGCTATATAAGCCCATACCCTGAAAATGAAAGTTTTGAGCAAATGCCAAGATGCATAACTGTTTATCTGTGTCACTGCCCATTAGTATTTGTAGATTTAAATGTACTGTAAGTAAAGAAAAAGAAGGAAAAATTATCTGAAATTTAGACAAGCCCTAAACCATGTGTGTCCTTTTACTATTGATGTGCTTTGCCTTCTGGGTGATAATTGCCCCTCTTCAACCATAAAAATGGCATCCTATTGCTACTACATAAACCCAAATAGTACATTCTCATAAAACCTGGCTTCTCATTTTTAATTTTAGATATACAATCACATATTATTAGTTATAATCTTATATCAGCATATTAAAATAATCCTACACACCAATTAATAAATTATTCCCTAATACAAATTTCCAGGGAGACTTTTGGTTATTAATAGCCTGTGTTTAATAGTAATACATACAATACTAAAACACATTCTATATCCTATAGCCAAAATAATCCTTCCTGTATATGTAAGAACTATAAATAAGGTTCACCTTGATATGGCTTATAAAGAATGAATAATGTTTTTTTGCCTACAGAAAAAATACTATAGATTGGATGTGTGTGTGTGTGTGTGTGTGTGTGTGTGTGTGTGTGTATAAAATTTGCCTAAAGACTACAAACAGATTCTAGGCACATTTAAATATAAAATGTTCATATATCACTGTGGTTCTATATAACATAACACCATAGCTCAAGTAATAGATTTTCAATCTAAATGATATAAGGAATATGAAGAATATGAGTTTTACTTTTACATTTTAGTAGACATAACTGACTGGCTTGCATAACTCTAGAGTGGACTTTTTACAGTTAAAAAAAAAAAACTCAAAGAAACCATGTAGTCAATGGGTAGAATTTTCTTTGGAATAGTCTTTGGAGGTTTCCTACTTAACAAAGAAAGAAAGAAAGAAAGAAAGAAAGAAAGAAAGAAAGAAAGAAA